>CM042084.1:53211148-53461148 GCA_023512835.1 Taxillus chinensis
CTAACACGTGAATAATCCCGGGCTTCCACAGCCACCGAGTTCCAAGAGCAGTCCCGAGCTTCCACAGCCACCGGGTTTCACAAAACTGTACACATAGCCACTCAGGCATAAAACCAAACACTTAGTAGGCACACATTCACAAATGCACAAACCCAGCCACTCAGGCATAAAAACAAACACTTAGCATGCACACTTTTATAACCTCACAAATCCAGCCATACCGGCTTATTATCAAACACGTACTAGGCATATTCACACAGACATATTCACACAGGCATTCTATCGAACATTTAACATGCACTGCCCACCCAACGTCAGAGTCACACCAAGACGCCATTGAAGGCCAACATTCATATAGGAGGTCACACCTATATGAATTTACATATAAATATTATAGCAACAACAATAGAAACTCTGCAAAACATCTACACAGGGCCTAACCCCGGGATAGACCAGGAAAGACAGAACCCCTACCTCAACAGATTCCTTCACGCCTTAGCCTCCACACCAAACGCCGTCCGCCCACGGAAACACCACCGCAGCAACCACGACCAGAAGCTCTTCTTCCTCTCTCTCTCTCTCTCTCTCTCTCTCTCTCTCTCTCTCTCTCTCTCTCTCTCTCTCTGTGACGGTTGCAGCGGCTGAAGGGAACCCTAAACCTAAAACAAGGAGCCTTCACCTCTTTATATAAACACCTCGACACCCCAAAACGACATTGTTTTGATTAAATGAATCCCAGCATCAAAACGACGTAGTTTTGATGACAGACTACAACCTTTTTGCAACCACATAGGACAAAACACTCATAATTTCACCATGGTCCTTTAGCAAAAGAGTATCAGAACAACAAAACAAGGGTAATGGAGGCTGCACGTGAGAAAGGCCTTTCTCACGGGCACCTCCAAATGTTCTAGGATTTTACCACAAGCCTTAGAACAACATCAAACAACATCAGGAAGGCTCCCATGCAAAAATATCACTACACGTGAAAAGCCATTCTCACGTGCATTCTCACGGGCACTCCCTATTGGGCTCAAACTTTGCCTCTTGCTTGCTCATCAACATACAAGATGATTTAGCCAAATTGTGTGGAAATAAAACTCGCTAAAACCCAATAATTTCTACCCAAAAAGGCAAAACTGAGACTAACTCCTCACATCCCAAAATACGGGTCATTACACCAGTACTTAACGTACTTAAAATTGTTGTCTAAGTAACGACTTACTGGAACAGTGAACCGTTTCTTTGTCCAACCACAGCCTCAGAGATATTGCCTGGTAGCTTCCCTACGAGTCTACGAGTTTTCCTCTTCGATTCTTCGAGTCTGAGTCTTTGAGCCATGAGAAGTAAATTTCCACTTCTTTTGTTTTCTGGCTTCGAAGCTAGGTCAGACAGCTGACATCTCATTCTATGAGCCTGAGCTCTACGAGTCTTTGAGTCGAGGACGATTGCGATTCGCCTTGGTCGATAAACCGTGTCATGGGTCTCTGCAATGGGTTCTTCCTACGACCCTCCGAGCTTCGAGTCTACGACTCTGTACGCTGTGACGTGACTCTGTACGCTGCGACTCTACGAGTCTTTGATTCGAGTATTCGAGTCTCTGCTCTTTACCTGTCTACACCTTGGGTCTGTCAAACTATAACCCTTCGACTCTGTGGTCCTTCAAGGCTTCGACCCTGTGGTCCTTTGAGGGTGCTACTAGCCCCATAATCTGCTCTTTACCTATCTACGACCTTCGAGGCTACGGATCTACAGATCTTCGAGTTAAGGACGTACACAGGTAGACTCCCTCTACGAGCTCACTCTAAGAGATCACTCTACGAAGTTGTCTAACCAAGTACGGATCTACGACACAGACCTTCGACCCTGCGAATTTCGCTTCCTGCATTATGTTGACAACAATGACAACACAACCTCGTGGGAACAACATAAAGATACTCTTAATTAAATTTTAGAAAATATAATAAATTAATAATGTTTAAAATAATAAAGAATTTAATATAATTTAAAGATACTCTTAATTAAAGAATTTATTATAATTTAAGCAAATTATAATAAATTAATACTGTTTAAGATAATATTTAATTAAGAGAATACAAATAAGAATAGAAGTAAAAATGTTATTGTATATATTTTTTACTTAAAATAAAATTAAAATTGTTTATGATAACATTTTTCAAGAGACAATGGACAAGATATAGATGATTACTATCATAATTCACATGTGTAATATTAAAAACATCAAATACAACTCGACTGTGGGCTCTCTATTACTGGAGTTGATATGACTCGAAGGTCCAAAGGTTCTGACTCAAAGGTTCGAAGGCTTGTGCACTATACGAAGCATCAACAAAGCTATGAGATAGTCATCTTTGAGGCTATAGCTAATTGAAGGATCAAAACAACATATCTGAGTACGTTAAGTATCGTATCAAAAGAAACACGTGGACGTTATCCGAAGCTAGAGTAATATGTTTCAACAATGGCAATCAAAAGATGGAACATGTCCAACCCTAGCAGAAGGTTTTCATGTAACGGTCGTGTTATGCCCCAGATTTCCAACCCGAGAAAAGCGGTTCATGACTCTCCTTTACCCATGCAATGGATAAGGGGTTAGGATACAATTCTACACAGGACATCACACACTTCCACATTAAATATTCAAGGACAGAATTATATATCTTTATTAAACTCAAATGTCTTTTACATCATTCCTTATTGGGATTACAATGGTTCCACAAAATAATATAAAACAAAACACAACAGATAACTCAGTCTTCCACTTTGGTGTTCTCACTTAACGCCTGTAGGTTCCTGAAAACAAACAAGACACAGCATGAGGGGTGAGCAACCACAGCTCAGTAGGGATCATGTCTCCCCAACCCATCCCATGCTCCTAGCACTAATAGAGACTACACCGCGGGTACTATCTCAATCATGCAACCCTGTACAGTCATACATCAAGGGTAATCTTGTACTTTCCCATATATTATCAGGCATATAATAAGTTAAACCGTCATACAGACATCACATCACAAACAGTAGGCAAATACAACTGTTCATAGACCCATGTCTGGGATATCACACAGAACAATACAGAATACAATACTGTATCATACATCAAAGTAGTGGGAACATCCTCCTGGAAGAAAGTCCTTCACCAGTCTCAGGTCACACCTGAAAAGAGAAAATAACAAGTAGGGGTGAGCGACAAGCTCAGTAGGTGACCCTAGTACTCTATATCATGCGAACATACAAGTCTATACTATATACTCTGTGTACTCGTGCACTGTGTAGTGTGCACAATCATCAGGACTCATCCTGCAAACAAACATCAGGACCCAGCATGCCCACACAGAATAGCTTGTCCACGATCCTTCATGGGATCCTAGCTCATGGCACTCAGCCCTAGCTCCACGAAATGGCTCACGAGCTCAACGGCTCAACACAATCCTCAATAGGATCTCAACTCAAGGCACTCAATATTAGCTCCACAAGCTCAACGGCTCACGAGCTCAACGGCTCAACATAGGCCTTAGCCTTTGTAATGACCCGTGTTTTGGGATGTGAGGAGTTAGTCAGTTTTGCCTTTTGGGGTGGCAATTATTGGGTTTTGGGAAGTTTTCTTCCTACACACATTGGATAGAACACCTTGTATTATGATGAGCAAGCTAGAGGCAAGATTTGAACCCAAGAGGGAGCTGTTAGAGGTTGCACGTGACAATGGCATTGTTGCGTGCATTATCACGTGCAAGGAGATTATTGCGTACCTGCCTTCTACATGATTCAATGAAGCTTGGGAAAGAATTTCACATCATTTGGAGCTGCATGTGATATGGGGATATCACGTGCAATATGGCGTGCAGCCATGTTTTTGTACCATCACTTTGGTTTTGTTATTTTAATAATCTTTTCTCAAAGGGGCATGTTTGAATTGTGTGTATTTTGTCCTGTGTGGATATGGAAAGGTTGTAGCATGTTTTAATCAAAACTATGTCATTTTAATGATGGGGTTCACTTAATCAAAACTACGTTGTTTTGATGTTGAGGTGTCTATATAAGGAGGAGGAGCCCTCTTTGTTTTAGGTTTAGGGTTTTTATTGTCAGCCACCATAGCCGTCGCAGAGAGAGAGAGAGAGAGGATCTCCTGGTCGTTGCTGCAAGGGTGACTAGCGTGGGTGGACGGCGTCTAGCATGGGAGCAAGGAGGATCTTCCAGAGGTAGGGGTTCTGTCTCTTCTAGTACCCATTCCGGGGTTAGGCCCTGTGGTGGATGATTTGTAGAGTATTGTCGTTGTTATAAATATATATATGTAAATCCATATAGGTGTGATCTCCTATATGGATGTTGGTCTTCAATGGCATATTTTGTTTGGTGTGAACTCTTGGGGTTCGTTGCGTGGCAGTGGGTCTTAGAGGCCGTTGGGAACGTCTGTGTTGTTCGTTGGGCTTCGTTCCGCTGTAGGTTCACGTGGGGAAACCTTAAGGTTTCGGGGGGGGATATATTTAATTATATGCCTGTGTGGCTGAGATGCATGTCATGTGTTTGATTTTATGGCTGTGTGGTTGAGATGCATGTTATGTGTTTGATTTTATGCCTGTGTGGTTGAGATGCATGTTATGTGTTTGATTGTATGCCTCTGTGGCTGGTTGTGAGCCTATGTGGCTGGTTGTGAGCCTGTGTGGCTAGTTATGAGCCTGTGTGGCTGATTGTGAGCCTGTGTGGCTGTGGATGTGGGCTTGTGTGGCCGTGGAGCCTGTGTGGCATTGGAAATAGTTGTGTTTGCCCTTGTGATTTGTATGCTGTCATATTTATTTAAGTTGAATAAAACCTGTATATACTTGTATCACGACACTGCACCAGTACACGTTGACATGTAGGTGCTAGGAGCATGGGATGGGTTGGGGAGACATGATCCCAACTGAGCTGTGGTTGCTCACCCCTCCTACTGTGTTTCTTTTCTTTTCAAGGACCTACAGGCGTTAGGTGGGAATACCAAGGTAGAAGACAGCTCTGCCATGTTGCTTGTTTAAATGTTATTCTGTGTTATGTTGTTTTGTGGGACTTTGTAATCCCAATGGAAAATGATGTAACCCCAGTGGGGAAGAATTGTAAACATTTAATTGAGGTTTAAAATTATTAATAAGATGATTTTGTTTTTGTGAAAATTTATTGTGGTTGTGCGTTAAGTCCTGTGTGGAATTAATTCCAACCCCTTGCCCACTGGGTGGGTAAAGGGGAGTCATGAACCGGTTTCCTCGGGTTGGAAATCCGGGGCGTGACAATATGGTATCAGAGCATGGTCTAGTTGGCGTAGGCCGTAGAGTAGTGGGCGGATTTGGTTATCTTGAGTCCTTTGGAGGAGCCTGGAGGGACGTGCCTGATCAACACGGTCCTCTTTGAGCCTCTAAGGTGTACTTGGGGTAGTGTCCTGATCAAGTTGAATCCGGAGAAGTGTACCTTTGGTGCTACATTAGGTAAGCTATTGGGCTTTATAGTCAGTGAGAAAGGGATAGAGATTGACCCCAACAAGATTCGAGCTATCCAGGAGATGTCGCCGCCAAGCATGGTTAGGGAAGTCAGGAGTTTCTTGGGGCATTTGAACTACATGGCTAGGTTCATTTCTCAGTTAACGGCCACATGTGAACCGTTATTTAAATCACTACGAAAGGACAATCCAGAAGTTTGGAATGGAGCATGTCAGGAAGCTTTTGACAAAATGAAGCAGTACTTGATGAGTCCACCGATACTAGTTCCACCGGTACCTAACAAGCCACTTATCCTATATCTAACTGTCCAAGGCTCGTCAATGGGTTCTGTATTGGGACAACATGACGCTTCAGGAAGGAAGGAACAAGCAATTTATTACCCGAGTAAGAAGTTTACCCCTGGTGAAACAAAATACACTCCATTGGAAAAGGCTTGTTGCGCTCTGGTTTGGACTGTCTGGCGATTAAGACAGTACACCCTTTATCATACAACATGGCTTATTGCGAAACATGACCCGCTCAAATACTTATTGGAGAAACCATTAATTTCTGGGAGGATCGCCAAGTGGTAGCTATTGTTATCCGAATATGATATTGTGTACGTGCCTCAGAAAGCCATAAAAGGAAGTGTCATAACAGACTATCTTGCAGAAAGGGCCTTGGAAGACTACGAGCCAATGAATGTAGGATTCCCCGATGAGTATATCAATATCATTGAAGAAGAGTCTGACTCATGGATCATGTGGTTTGACGGTGCCTCCAGTCTGTTGGGGCATGGTATTGGGGCCATCTTGATATCCCCAAAGGGTGAGCATTTCCCCATGGCAACCAAGTTGACATTCCCATGTATCGATAATGTGGCCGAGTATGAAGCTTGTTTGATGGGTCTTCAAGAAACTATTAATCGAGAAATCAAGAAATTACAAGTCTTCGGTGATTCAGCCCTTGTGATTTATCAAGTAAGAAATGAGTGGGAAACCCAGAATCACAAATTGATCCCATATCAGAAGCTTATCTCTAGACTGCTCGAGCAGTTCGAGGAGATTACCTTTGAGCACATGCCAAGAGAGCATAATCAGATTCCCGATGCACTGGCAACCCTAGCCTCCCTTATTCAACTAGATACAAAATTAGAAGTTCAATCCTTTGATATTCATGTACGAGACACACCAGTTCACTGTGTGGTTATTGAAGGAGATCCAGAAAAAAAAAGCCTTGGTATCATGATCTCAGACAATACCTACTCAAGCAAGAATATCTCGAAGGAGCTTCCGACACAGACAAGAGGAACATTCGGCGGACTGCGATGAAGTGTTACCTTGATGGCTCCATCCTATATCGACGAAATCACGATATGGTGCTACTGCGTTGTGTCGAAAAGGAGGAGTCGTTGTAACTAATGAAGGAACTTCATGAAGGGAGTTGCGGTTCACACGCAAACGGGTATGCACTAGCAAGACAAATTATGAGAATGAGTTACTACTAGGTCACAATGGAGAAAGACTGCATTGATTATGTACGCAAGTGTTTCAAATGTCAAATATATGGCGATAAGATTCAAGCACCCTCATCTTAGTTGCATGTGATAACTTCACCATGGCCTTTCTCGCTTTGGGGCATGGACGTCATTGGACTTATATCACCGAAGGCATCTAATGGACATCGTTTCATCTTGGTGGCCATTGATTACTTCACTAAATGGGTGGAAGCCGCATCTTACGCCAACGTGACACAAGCAGTGGTGGTCAAGTTTGTTCGCAACAATATCATATGCCGGTATGGGCTCCCAGAGCAGATCATCATAGACAACGCAACAAACTTGAACATCCGAATGATGAGCAATTTGTGTGAGCAGTTCAAGATCCAGCACTGAAATTCAATCCCGTACAGATGTAAGATGAATGGGGCAGTCGAAGCAGCTAACAAGAATATCAAGAATATTGTCAGAAAGATGACTGAGACGTACAAGGATTGGCATGAGAAGTTGCCATATGCATTACACGCATACTGCACCTCAGTGCGTACATCAACTGGGGCAACTCCATTCTCATTAGTCTATGGGATGGAAGCAGTGTTACCGATAGAAGTGGAGATCCCTTCCTTACGCATACTCAAGGACACACAGTTGGATGAAGCAGAGTGGGTTCAAAGACGGTATGAACAACTGAATTTCGTGGAAGAAAAGTGCATCGCAATGGTTAATAGAGGCTGATTGTACCAACAAAGAATGATGAAGAGTTATGACAAGAAGGTGAAGCCTCAAACTTTTCAAGAGGGGGAGCTTGTACTCAAGAAGATCTTGCCTATCCAAGCTGACCACAGGGGCAAGTGGACACCCAATTATGAAGGTCCGTACGTCGTTAAAAGAGCTTTATCTGGCGGAGCACTAATCCTTGTTAAGATGGACGAAAATGAGCTACTAAATCCGGTCAACAGTGATGCCGTAAAGAAATTCTATGCTTGACTCCTGTTACCATATTGTATTGGATTAGGATCGACATGTAATCAAATGACTCTATCCATATCAAACCTTTTGCTGTCATTCTCCTATCTTTTCAATACATCTCATTGAAGTCCCATAGTGATGCCCTACACTGGGGCATTTCCTATTCAAATACCTCCACAACACGAGAAGTGGAAACATGCATGCCCAAAATTCCTACTTAGCTTAAAGTTCCAAAAACAAAAATAGAAAAAAAAAGAAAAAGAAAAAGAAACCGAAAAAAAGAGCACATGACCAATTCAGAATTTTTAAACATTTAGTAATGCCCTGCCCATAATAATGACCTTTGTCAGCAAAAATCAACATTTTCCTTGGTCTTCTATCCCAACCAAAAGCCAACTGCCAATACTTATACCCTTCCCGAGTCATTGATTATATGTATGATCTTTTTCTCAATCCAATATGAGTAACGGAAAATCCTAAAGCAAAAAGCGGACTTAGTGAAAACCCGAAAGGGCGCTAAGGGTAAAATACAAAGCTTAAGCACACACAAAAAAAGAACAAACAAACAAACAAGGCCGGACTTAGTAAAAACCCGAAAGGGCATTAAGGGTAAAATACACAGGCAAAAAGAAAGTCATACTTAGTAAAAACCCGAAAGGGCGCTAAGGGTAAAAAACAAAGGCAAAAGAAGAAAAATTGGATTTCGTGAAAACCTGAAAAGGCGCTAAGGACAAAGCAAAGACAACAGAAAGAGAACCCAGTGATGAAACATCTAACACTTGGGGTTAGAGATAATCATAGATTCAAGACAAAGTAGCCAATGAAGCAGCTGCATATTGCAAGCAAAAAAGAACTTTAGTCAAACTAAAGGCACACCTAAATCAAAATTGCATCTCACGCTTTTCAAGAACTCAGGTTTTGTTTGTTAAAGTTAGGCATTTTGTGTTTTATATGCTGTGATTATGACAAATTGAGATCATGCTCATAAATTCTTTTTCAAAATGTTTGCTTTAAAATTTTTTATCTCACTGTAGAGTGAAACCTTCCAAAGTCTTAATAGACTTCCCCAAGGATTGCCTCGCAGGAAGAAGTTGCTATGAAGAATTATGAGGTAACACCGAGGCCCCATGGATAGAATCCTTGAGAAGGACTGAATCATGACAATATGTTGCGAGGAAAGGGTGACCCATTGTTGAAGCCAGCAGAGCTTGGAGAAGACAAATCGCGATAACTAGCATTGTTAAATAAAGGTGTTGATCCTCCGTTGAAGCCAACAGAGCCCCGAGAAGAACTGAGCGGTGAAAATCAAGCATCATTGAAAGGAGATCCGTGACACACCATCAGGATCTCTAACTCTCTAGAAGAATGGGATCACAAAGCTTGAGACATTTAACCCTTTCCTTTCCTCCTTGGTTTTCTAATAAGATTGTTAAAAATTCTCATGCATCCATGAATAGTCTCATGCATACATGCATATGCCACATGCATTCATTTGCACATATTCTATGCAGGCTCTCGCACCTCATGACTGAGTTCCAGGAGCAAACCCTGTATGACATTGACTTGTCACTTCAGGACTATCTCAAGTCACAGTCAGGCACCAGATATCCCTTGAGCCTTTTCACCTTCTTTTAAATTCCAAAATTTTTAAACCATCATTTCAAAGATTTTTCATTTCAAAATTTTAATTTCCTATTAATCTCAAGGTTTTCTCATTGCCATTTTCAAATTCACATTAATCTCAAGGATTTTTCATTTCAAGTTTTTAATTTCCTGTTAATTTCAAAGATTTTTCATTCCCGTTTTAAAATTCCCATCAATCTCAAGGATTTTTTTATTCCCGTTTTTAAATTCCTTTTATCTCAAGGACTTTTTATTCCCTGTTTTAAAAACCTCAAGGGTCTTTCCATTTCAAAATTTTAAATTCCTGTTCATCTCAAGGATTTTTATTCCCTTTTTTTTAAAACATCAAGGGCCTTTCAATTTCAAGTTTTTTAATTCCTATTAATCTCAAGGATTTTTATTCTCTATTTTAAACCTCAAAGGCGTTTCCATTTCAAGATTTTCAATTCCTGTTAATCTCAAGGATTTTTATTCTCTGTTGTAAATCTCAAGGGCCTTTTTCTTTCAAGTTTTCAATCCCTATTAATCTCTAGGACTTTTATTTCCCATTTTTAAACCTCAAGGGCTTTTCCGTTTAGTGTTTTAACTTCCTTTTAAATCTCTTTTTACCTCAAGGGCCTCTCCATTTTCCAAGTGTTTGCATTTTTCAACTCAAAACCCAAGTGCTCCGATTCTTAGCAGAACCATCCCTTGGTAACAGGTACGCCAGGTAAGCAGTCCAACCCGTCCAAAACAAGTCCATCATATCTTTATGCATCATTTGTACACAAATGATACACAAAGAGGGGCAGTTGTTGGACCCCATTTTGTCCGGGTTGGACATATTTTGTCAAGTTTAATTTTCTTCTATGCTACCTCTGTTTTCCGTAGAATTTTCTAGGACGATGGAGTCGTGACCGTTGAGCTATAAATGCCCGATTTTAAAGATTTATTCAGAAAGGCCTTCAAATGCCAAAGAGTTTGTCCCAGGCAATAGAAAATCAATTTGAGGATCAACGCCTTCGACCGCACTCGATTCCGAGATCAAACGAAGAAGTTATAAGCAAAATAACATTCGAACCGCTAATAACGGCCAAACAATAATTGACTTTCAAAACGGTAATCCAGATCAGGTCACGAACCTCATTTTCCTATTCTACTCGTCGTTCTGAGAATTTTGATATATATTGCATATTTTAGCTCCCAAAACATTTTCAAAAAATAAAAAAAAAGTTTTCCAGTGATAAAACAGTTTCGGGACGCGCAGCACAGGCTTGGCGCGAAAATAAAATCATTTTTAAATAAAAATTACACGGAGACGCTTGTCATGACGCCCCGAGTTCAAAAATAATTTTTTCGAGATTTAGCGAAATTCAGATCGACTTACCGATCCCAAAACTTAAAAACATCAGTTAAAAAAATACCCCATTGAAAAAATCATAAACCCTAGCCGTCATCTCTTTCTTTTTCCCGCCTACCCCTGTCCATGTGTCATCTCCTCATTAGCCTAAGGATAAAACAAAATAAAAATCAAATAAGAAAATAAGAAAGCAAAAGCAAAAGCAAAAATAAAAAAAACAAAAAAAAACATCATATTCTCACCTTATCTCTCAATCGTGTCGTCTTCCACTTTCTCTCTCTCCCTTACGTCGTCTTCCTCACCTCCCCACCGGACAGCCACGCTAGCCATCATACACCTACCTCATTTTCTCCCTCTTCCCCAGTCTTCTGTCTCCTCCCACCAAGAGCCCCGCTCCCCTAGCCGGAAATCATCCCGTCGGCCAGTGTGGAGTGTCCCTGGTCCGCTCCCACGAAGCACCACCTCTGCAATCAACAATTCGAAAAATACACGCAAAGCCTTCCTCTTTCTTCTCTTCCACCGATTCCGTGAAAACTCCCTCTACCCCTGGCTGGAAATCATACACCGGCCACCATGAGTCGTCACCCACCACCTCTGCCTCCCCACCGGACGGAAGTTACACCTCTAGCCGTCACTTTTTAAAACCCCTACAGAAAGCCACAAAATAACTCCCCCTCATTTTACTCGATCTCTCGTCCACTGCAGCAGCCACAGTGTTGACCTCAATCAACCATTGCGCGCCTCAACCAACCAACGAAGATGTAGCATCAGCCCCTTTCTTAGGACGCAACTCTGGTTTCCTCAGCACCACTCCCAATCATGTCCAGAGCCGTCGCTCCCCGTTGGCGCTTCCTCTGATGACGAGGCCTCTCTTGTCGCTATCACAACTTCCGTCGCTGGCATGCCGATCTAGTGACCGGCTGTGGTCCTCACGAAATTCCAGGAAGCTAAAGAAGGAGGCGAGGGGTTCTCCGGACGGAGTCCCAGTACGTTATACCGTGTTCGTTTACTTGTTATTTTTATTTACCTTTTTTTAAATCAATTTTCTATTAAGTGGTTGTTTTCTTGCCCTGTTATATGCTTATTCTCTGGTGATTTTGGTCATTTTTCTCCTGGTCTGAGTTTTGAGTTGGCCCATCTGTGTGTTGTTTCCTGGTCTGGGTTTTGAAAGGTTTTGTTTATGTTGTAATGTGATATGTTGTTATGAGGTATAGGCTTTTAAAGGAATTAGAAAACAACGTTTTTTTTACAAAATAAATAAGTGTTGGAATCTCTGTTTTTAGCAAGAAGTAAGGTAAAAAAAATACACATATGTTCTCATGGTTTGTTTGGGTTGTGCATCCTCTAGTCATCTTTGGCTTGTTTGATTATGATTGTACAGTTTCGTTTTAAAAAAAAAACATAAGAGTTTGTTCTCATTCAATCTGTTTTGCCTGGTGTGTCTTGTAATTTTTTTTATATACACATGGATGGTGATTGGGTTTGGGGGTTATTTTGAGACTAATTTAATGGCTAAACGCTCCCTCTGTTCTTTGGTTCTGAGGGGCAGGGAGACAAATAAACATTTTCACTGTCACAGGCATTGTTCACTGGTTTGTTTTCACTATTTTTCTTTCTTTTCTACCTGGGTTTTTGCTGTTTTTTGGGACGCCTGGGATTTGACTTGTATGTAGTGTGTGTGATGTCTTTACCCAGGATTTGGTCTACTGGGTTTTGGGTGCTTGCAGAGTTGTTTTGATTTTGGTTTGGTCTGTTTGGGCTTTGTTGGGTCTGTCCAGAGAAAAAGAAAAAAAAACTGAAAACTAGTCCAACAAAAACAAAAAAATAGAGCAGAAAAAATAGAAAACCAATGCAGAAAAACTAGAAAACTGGTGCAGAAAAAATAGAATAAAATCAGTGCAGAAAAATCAGCAACTCAATGCAGAGAAAAAATAGAAAACCAGTACAAAAAAAAACCACAAACTTAGTGCAAAAAAAACAAAAATCCAGTAAAAAAACCAGAAAAATTAGTGCAGAAAAACTAGAAAACTAGTGTAGAAAAAATAGAATAAAATCAGTGCAAAAAAAACCCAGAAACTTAGTACAGAAAAAAAAACAGAACACTAGTAAAAAAACCAGAAAAATTAGTGTAGAAAAATTAGAAAACCCGTGCAGAAAAAATAGAATAAAATCAGTGCAGAAAAATCAGAAACTTAGTACATAAAAAATAGATAACCAATGCAGAAAAACTAGAAAACTGGTGCAGAAAAAATAGAATAAAATCAGTGCAGAAAAATCAGCAACTTAGTGCAGGAAAAATAGAAAACTGATGCAGAAAAATCAGAAAATTAATGCAGAGAAAAAACAGAAAACCAGTGCAGAAGAAAAACAGAAAATTAGTGCAAAAAAAAAAATAGAAAACCAAAAAAAAAAACAGAAAATTAGTGAAAAAAAAGCAGAAAATCAGTAAAAAAACCAGAAAATTAATATAGAGAAAAAACCAGAAAACCAAAAAAATTAGTGTAGGAAAAAAAACTAGAATATTAGTGTAGGAAAAACTAGAAAAAAATTAGTGCAGAAAAACCATCTAGTGTAGAGAAAAAAAACAGTGTAGAAAAAAAAACCTGAAAAACTAGTGCAGCACAAAAAAAAGAAAACCAAAAAAAACACAAAACAAAAAAACCCTTCCCCCAACGCTTGTTATTAGCGCTTGTTTTGCATCCAGTGCGTGTACAAAAATTAGTCTTTATTTGCTTATCAATGTCTTATAGTGCATGTACAAAAATTAGTCTTTATTTGCTTATCAATGTCTTATTAGTGCAATGTTTGTCTTGTTTGTTTTGTGCTTATTAAGACTGTGTTATCACTATTTGCCATGTTTTACATATGCCTTTTTTTATTTGCGTTATGTAGTTTTTGTTTCTTCTAATTATTCGTTTTGTTTCGTTGTTCTCTTTTCTCTCTATTGGCCATAGGAAAACTGTTAGTATTGGCCATTACAACTCATGTAATTTTAGGACTCTTACCCAATACTGTTGTAATTTGTAAACTAAGCATTAGTGAAAAAAAAAAAAAAGAAGAGAGAGAAAGAGAGAGAAAAAAGGAGAGTAAGTTGTTTTTGTCACAATCACACACAACACTAGTGTTTGTCTTATTTATTTTGAACCTTTTTTATGATTATTATTTTTCTTCTTTTCACAATTTTTTTTAATTAAATACATTTAAAAAGTGTTTCCTAAAAATGTGTTTGCAAAAAAAAAACAAATGTTTTCTTAAAAAAAAAAAAACAGAACAAAAAAACAAAGCAAAACAAAATGTTTCCAAACAAGTCAAAAAAGGGTTGTTTTCTAAACAAGCAAACAAAAAATGTTTTTTTACTTGTCATTTGTTTTTTTAGTGTTTCTTGGCTTTTCTTCTTTTTGTCCCTTTGAAATATAAACAAAAAAACAAAACAAAAACAAAAACCTTTCTCCATTTAAAACAAAAAAACAAAAAAAACAAAAAAAAAAACAAAAAAGGAAAAAAACAAAAAAACAAAGCAAAAAAAAAAAAGCAAAATGTTAGCATAGGAATTAGAAATAAAATCTTTCATTTGCCTTTAGATCTAAAACAATAGGATCCTTTTAGAAGTTTAGGATTTAATTTAATTTAATTTTCAACTTTAACAAAGAATGTAGAAATAAAAATGTAAAGATTAATCCATCAGGACTCCCTTTAGATATTTAGGGCAAATTGGACTTAATCTTATTTCAACAAATAACTTAGGGAATAAAAAGAGTAGACCTTTAGGCCATGTGCAAAGTCAACATCACTTCAAAATTAGTCAATTTTAGGCAAACCGTTAAAATAAATTAGAAACTTCCAAACTCCTAAGATAGGTACCGAAAGGGCGTTATGGGGGTGCTAGCCCTTCCCCATGCGTAACCAACTCCCGAGCCCATCCCTAGTGGCTTAGATCAAATTCCTTTTAGGTGATCAATCGCACCCAAAAAACGGTTAGTGGTGACTCTGTTTATTTCATCACCCTTCGATGAAGGACGGGGGGGGGGGGAACCGCACCCCAAAAGCGGTTTCCCTCTCGGACGAAATCCGGTGATGACACTTTGTTTTAAATTATTTTTATTCTTTCATTTTTATTTATTCTTTATTTAATCGATTTATTTACTGCACTTAATTGCCATTGTATGATATTCTGATTTACGCACTTTAATGCCATGATAGTTGTGTTTTATCGCTTTCCCTAATTGTTCTATTCATGCATAAACCTTATACCCGGGTTTTTATCATAGTTTAGGTTAGTGAGGTTTATTAGGGTGCCCTACGCGTTGATCATTATCCGCAAAGGGACCCTAGACTCCTCACTCAAGTTAGAGGTACTTTTAAGGCTCGTCCTTCTAAGGCCCCCCTCCGGTAAATCTCATGGTGTACAGAGCCCTCTATTGAGGTAGCTTGGGAACCAACGAATAAGATAGGTTTAGCAATAGAAGTCTATTAGGGACATTGACCCACATGTTGTTTGTTCATTTTAGCCTTCCTTTTGAAGGATAGGTGCATTCATATTAGATCAGTGTTTTATTATTGCTATTTTATTGTATACTATCTTGTAAATATTCTTGTTATTTGTTCATATACTGTTATTTTTCTTATTAACCTTATTTTGATTTATGCAATTGTTTATACGAATATTACTATTGTTTTACTAACCTTATGTTAATGTATATTATTATTGTTTTTACTAACCTTGTCTTCATTGTATAAATATTAATGTCTTTTCCTTTTAACCTTATCTTGTATATTATTTTTTTAATGTAACCTTCATTCATACAATTGTTCATATTGCTTTGGGACATAAATACCGAAGATGAATTTAGGTGTACATTCAAGCATTCATCACTTAGTATAGGGATAGTTGAGACTAGTCTTCATTAATCCATATGTGTTCATGCATTTCATAACCGAAAAAAAGAAGAAAGACAGAAAAAAAGAGTGATAAAAAAAGGGAGATCATGTAAATAATACAAACCCTTAGGACTCATAACATGATTAATGCATCACTCTAAGAAGATTAGATATTTAACTCCCTCATGCACATCCTTGCATCCATGCATGTCTTCAGTATACAAAATTAAAAATTAAAAAGAAAATGAAGACAAAAATAAAAGGGAGCTTACCGCATTTCACTTTTTCAGAAGTTAACATTGCGCACCAATACAACCTAAGATCCCGACGTCAACAACCAATCACCTCAATGGCAGAACAAACTGAAAATAGATTTGCAAGTTTAGAGCAAGGCCAACAAGAACTTCAGAATTAGATGAAGACCATGATGGAAATGTTGAGCAACATGGCGACCAAAAAGGACAGGGGTTCTACTGAGGCAACTACTAACCAATCTCCAAGGCAAGCACAAGAAGCATCACCGCATCCTAATTTCATACTAGTACCCCCACAAGGATTGAGTCTAGCCAACATGAATCCTGGACCTTCTAAGCAAGCCCAATTTACTTCACCTACTCCAATAAATATGGCTGAAGCAATGGAGCCTCCTTTAACTCAAGAGGAGGATCAGGCATTATCAACGAAGAAACTAGAACAAAGATTAAAGGTAGTGGAAGGAACAAAAGTTTATGGGTTGATCAGTCCTCAAGATTTGTGCTTGGTTCCTGGAATTATTCTGCCAACAAAATTCAAGGTACCTGACTTTGAAAAATTTAATGGATCCCAATGCCTTAAAACACACATCACCATGTACTGTAGGAAGATGGCCGCACATGCCAATGCTGATAAACTCTTAATCCACTATTTCCAAGAAAGTATAATTGGGGCACCACTCCGATGGTATATTCAACTGGATGGAAGTCATATTAGGACCTGGAGAGACCTCGCAACAGTATTCCTAACATAGTACAAGCATGTCACAGAGTTAGAACTGGACAGGTTAGCACTGTTGGCTTTTGAAAAAGGGATTAATGAGAGCTTTAAAATTTATGCTAGAAGGTGGAGGGAAGCAGCTATGGAAGTTCAACCCCCATTGACTGAAAAGGAGCTGACTATAATGTTTATCAAAACTTTGAAAGGGGTATACTATGAGAAGCTAATTGGTAATGTATCTAGTAATTTCGCAGACCTGGTGACTTCCGAGGAATGCATAGAAGATGGTATTAAGGAAGGGAAGCTTCATGGAGATACACCTGATCCACCAAAGAAGTCTCCACTAGGAGGAAAGAAAAAGGAAGCTGATACTCAATTATTTTGTAGAATCCTCCCATATCTCAAGGAAGCTTTGGAGCGTATCTAGTTGTTTTTCCTACACCTGGATTTTGTGCGGGGTCACCTCCATTCACAGCCTATGCAGCCCCAATACCCCAATTCCCAACATATCAACCACCAAGAGGGGGCCCTAGCCCTTTTCCCCCAGTCACTCCTCCGACCATGCAACCAGGGCCCCAATAGACGTCCGTTAGGCCGAATCAAGCTTCCAACAGGACTAAGCTAGAATTTGATCCAATTCCCATTACCTACACTGAGTTATATCCCCAGCTTTTGAAAGTCGGCATGGTGAGCCCTATACCTATGGGAGAAGTGAAGCAACCTTACCCAGCATGGTACAAAGCAGATGCCCGTTGCGCCTATCACAATAATGGAGTTGGTCACAACGTTGAGGGTTGCATTTCCTTTAAGAAGAAGGTCCAACATCTGATCAATTCCAAATGGCTAGATTTCTCAAAGTAGGCTAGTGCACTGAATGTCGATTCTAACCCGCTGCTAGAGCATTCCAACTAGTGAACGTGGATGTCACTGAAATAATAAGGAGTAAATTTTGTGATAACCTAGGAAACTCTTTGGGATTTTAAAACTTCTTCTTCTTGTGTTTGGTTTTTATAAAACCTGTTTTACATTTTGTCTGCTCTTTAGAGTTCTAGAACTTTGTTTCTTTGTTTGGAATTTGTGAAAAATAATCACGTTTGTCTTTTTAAACTACGTTGATTTACTCACATTTTGCATGCAATGTTCATTATTACTTGTTTACTCTTTTGACATGGGTCATGAGCTCGACAGGGGCATACCAAACAAAAAATCTAGGCTATCTAGGGTTAAGCCTAAACTAGAAGGACGATTAAAGGAGCAATTAATATTGAAATCAAGGAACTTGACTCAAGAGAAGTGACATCAACTTCAAACAGGGGCATTCGGCACTGAAGGTTCTTTCTAACAGTAAAAGATGAGTTTATTTCTGTTTTGAGCATTTGAGAAAAATTCTGATTATTTAAGATGAATAGAGGCCGTCTTTTCTTACCTCGTAATACTACCATTGTTAAACCCTTTGAGCCTGAATATATTTTCTTTTCGATAACCCGATCTATAGTTCACCCCACATTGGGGCAATTTATAAATATCCAAACTGCACTTTGGGCAATGTCGTAAAATAACTCCCACATTGGGGCAGTTTTTAAGACCCCTCATAAAAACATACCCCACAATCGGGGCAGTTTTTGTTAAAGATGAAAAAAAGAGAGCAAGAGAAAAGAAACCAGAAAAAACATAACTCTCATGTTGGGGCAGTTTTCAAGACCCCTTATAACGATATATCCCACAATCGAGGAAATTTTTGTTAGATAGAAAAAGAGCGAGCGAAATAAAAAAGAAGAAAAGAAACATTTTGTATAGCAAAATCCAGTATTGGGACAGTTTTATAAAGTACCCCCACATTGGGCCAATTTTAGCAACTTTGTAAAGTATAGTCTGAACTATGGATCAATTCTAGCCTAGAATATATTTGAGCCACTTTATATCCTTTCTACTTAAACCCAATAGCCTAAGCCTACATTACAGTCCTCAATAAAGTTCTCTCGGATTAAATGATTAAAATTATGTCTCAAATGCTCAAAAAGACACAGGGTCATGAATATTCAAGGCCGACTCAATGAAAACCCGCAAAGGCATCAAGGGTAAAATACAAAGTCAACTACAAGGCATAAGGAACAACAAGCAGAAATTAAGGCGGGCTTAGTGAAACAAAAGGGCACTAAGAGCAAAATTCAAAGCCAATACAGGAGGATCAAACACTTAAAGCCCAAGATCAGTCAGCATCTTCTCCAATTGAGTCATTGAGCATCAAGACTTCAGCAATCAAATATCCCCTCAGATCAAGCCTCTACAAGTTCATGATTTGCAAATATTTTCTACAACTGAGCCTTTGAGCATCAAGGTCCAAAAGCATCCAACATTCTCTCTATTTAAGCTTCAGAGCATCAAGAGTCCAAGATTACCAAACAAGCAGCCAGAATCTCCAATCAAGTCCCTAAGCCTTAAGATTCAAACAATCAGACATTCTCTCTAGCCTTGTCTCTGAATACATAGATCCAAGCTATCAGATAGAATTGTCCATTGATATTTCCAAACCCTCAAACCCATGCAAGGCCAAGCTGAAGGCTATACCTAGTTAGTTCAAAAACTTTGGGAGGCTTCCCCTCAAAAGCTTTTACCTCTCTTAAGCAAGAAAACAAGTAGTGATTTTACATTGCATAATTATGTTTCAAAAATCATTTTCAACAAATTTTATTTTTAAATTCAACTGCTTTGTGTGCGTTACTTTCAATAAAATTCTTATGCCCAACTGAGTTTCTTAAGGTGTCACTCAGCAAGAATGCCTCGACCAAGCAAGAAAGGGTTTCCCGATTGAACGAACCTACTCCCTAACCAAGGCCAAAACCAACATCCAGGAACACAATGACCTCCTAGCAAGGCTCAATTGAGTTAGAAAAAGTTTTATTGAGCATCCTCAAATTCTGAAGAAATCAAGCAAGCCGCCCCAGCGATTGGAGCACTTCCAAACATGAGTTCCAGCGACACCAAATCCCCCATGGTGGTTTAAGCTCCCTTTTAACATAAAATTCATCATGCATCCTAGACATGCATCTCATTGCATTCCATGCATCACTTGCATATATTCATCATTTTTTTCCATTTCAGGAACGTTGTCGCCTCTGAAGATTTCAAGAGGTCATCCTCAACAAGCTTCCCCAAGTAACCAAGCCCTAAAGGCTTCCGTTGTTCAACCATGAAAGTTATTCTTTGTGATTTCACAAGCCCTAGAAGCCTCTGTGACAATCAAATAAGCATCTCATTCTTTTTCAGGTAACCTCATAGAGTGATCTCATTGAGTGAACTCATAGAAGGAGCCCCTATTGAGTTATTAGCGAATTTCATTAGCAATCATTGATTTCTTTCCAGGCCCTAGATGCCATTTCAGTCCCTTTCAACCTTAGAGGTCATCCCCCGTACATCCCCTTATGTTTTTATCCCTTTGGGTAGTCTGCAGGCAGTTCCCCTGCACCTATCCTACCTTTCTTTTGTATTTTTTCGGGAAGTCCACCGGCAGTTCCCCGGTACCTCTCTTCAGTTTTTAAATTTAAGTTTGGGAAGTCCGCAGGTAGTTCCCCTGCACCTATCCCACCTTTCTTTTTCATTCTTTTAGGAAGTCCATCGGCAGATCCCCAATAACTATCCTCAGTTTTTAAATTTACTTTTGGGAAGTCTGCAAGCAGTTCCCCTGCACCTATCCAACCTTTTCTGTTTTATTCTTTTAGGAAGTCCATCAGCAGGTCCCCAGTAACTATCCTCAGTTTTTAAATTTACTTCTAGTAAGTCCATAAGCAGTTCCCCTGCACTTATCCCACTTTTTCTGTTTCATATTTTTAGGAAGTCCACCGACAGTTCTTTGGTACCTATCCTCACTTGTTAAATTTAATTTCGGGAAGTCCGTAGGCAGTTCTCCTGCACCTATCCCACATTTTCTTTTTAATTTTAAGTAAGGCTGCAGGTGGTTCCCCTGTACTTATCCTTTTCATTTTTTTCATTTGGGAAGTCCGCAGGTAGTTCTCCTGCATCTATCCCACCTTGCCTTTTCAATTCCTCTTAGGCCCTAGATGCCTTCTCAATTTTTCTGTTAGGGCTTAGCTGCCTTTTCCATCCTTGTTTAGCCCTAGATGACTTTAACTTCAATTAAACCTTAAATGCCTTTTTAGCCTTATTCAATTTCCACTAGCCTTGTGAGTTTCTTTCCATTTCTTGGGGATAGACCCACCTTCCTTTGGCAACAGGTGAGCCAGGTAAGTAGTCCAACCCATCCAAAATAAGTCCGTTTTATCTTTGTGCACCGTTTCTACACAAATGATACACAAAGAGGGGCAATTGTTGGACCCCATTTTGTCCGGGTTGGATTTATTTTATCAAATTCAATTTTCCTCCGTGCTGCCTCGATTTGTTGAAATTTTATAAGACGATAGAGTCGTGACCACTAAGTGGCAAATGCCCGATTTCAAGAAATTATTCAAAAAAGGTCTCCAAATGTCAAAGAGCCAGTCCTGGGCAATAGAAAATCAAATTCGAGGATTAACGCCTTTGACCACGCTCGATTCTGAGGTCAAACGAAGAAGATATGGTCAAAACAGCGTTCGAGCCTCCAACTATGGTTAAAATGGTGATTGACTTTCCAAATGGCACTCCGTTGCTCCAGATGAATGCTAGCCCACCAACCACCATCTCCTTAGTCCTCCACAGCGCCGCCACACCAACTCGATGGGAGTGACTTCAACCACCGCACACTGCAGCTCCCACACCGACGTTGCCGCTGAGCATGAAGTCCCCTTGCTGTTCCCGTGACGCCGTGGCATCGTGCCTTCGCTGCCTCTGTCACCCACCAGCCATCCCAAGGAAAACAAGAGAAGGGGTCCCGAGCCAAGTTTGGAAGGTACGGTGGCCAACCATTGGTTGAGGGAGACGAGAAAGGATGCCCAGCTGTTGGCTCGAAGGAGAAGGTAGCGAATCCGTTCTGTTTGGTTACTGTCCCCACTGTTTTGTTGTTTTGCTTTCATTATTAGTCTATGTGTTTCTCGGTCGAGTTGTTTGTGTTTTGAATCGCAAGCCCAGTTGAGAAAAAAAAAAAAAAAGAGCAACAACACAAGCTGTTATCAAAATACACAATCTGTAATCAGTTTGTTGGTCCTGTGTTTCCCTTTTATTTTGTTGTGTTAGGTCTGCATACGGGTCTTCATCTTTGGTGTTGCTTGATTTGTTCATGTTAGATTTGGGTTAATAGATAACTGAACCCGTTAATCAGTTTACTGCCTCTGCTCTTGTGTGTTTTGGCGGTACTGTTTGGGGAAGATTAATCAAGCATGCCTGGTTTTTGTTTGAGTAGTTTTTGTTTGGGTCAATTAAAAATGGTGGAATGTCTGTTTTAACAAAACAAAAGAGAGGAAAATATATGGATGATTAAATAAAAATGGCATCTTGAGAAAACATTGGAAGAATAGGTCGATGGTGGTCTGGTGATTGATTGCATAACCGTGTGAAGTATTTTTAGTTCATCCTAGTTTTTTGTTTTGGTCTTTCTAGTTTCTGCCTTCACGTGCTGTCTCCTGCTACTTTGGTTTGCAAGTCCCTTAGTTTTCTGTTCTTCTTTTGGGTGGATCCCAGAACGTCTTTTCTGGGTTGTATTGCTTAATTTTAATTTGTATTCCCATTTAAGTTGTGTAAGCTTCATTGTTTCCTATTGTTTTTTATTTGGCCCTAGGCACGTGTTAGATGGCTATTAAAGATTTTGTACATATGGGCTCACGATCCAATTGTAATATTGTAAATCAAGTACTTAGTGAAAAGGAGGGTGAGAAAAAAAAGAGAAAAGAAAAGAGAGAGCAACAAGTACAAAAAAAAGAGAGAATGAAACAAAAAAAAAGAGAAAAAGTGAGTTTTTTTTTACTTTATGAATGTCACTTTCACACACGTCACATTTGTTTAATTTATTTATACATCTTTTATTTCATTTTACTTTTAAAAAAATAAAAAAGAGCTTTAAAAAAACATTTTTTAAAATATTCAAAATAGGTTTTCTTCAATCCTTTTCATTCATTACTTTTCAAGTTTTTTATTTGAATTCTTTAAACCATTCCTAATTGAAAAAAAGAAGAAAACAACAAAAACAAAAAACAAAAACAAAAACAAAAACAAAACAAAAAAACAAAAAAATGTTTAATCCTTTAATTTGATGTTTCTTTTAAACACAACAAAAAATGGTTTTCTTTAGTTTTTCACTCATTCCTTTTTATTTTGATTTGGTTTTCTTTTTAGATCATCATTTAGTTATAAATAAACTTAGGAATAAAAATAAAATAAATTCTTAGGATTTTTTTAAGCCCTTGGGTAAATTAGACTTAACCCTTAACTTGAACAATGAATTTAAAAATAAAAGGGTTCAAGATCATAGGACCTTCCTTAGCAGTTTGGGATAATTTGAGCTTAATTTTTTACTTCAATAAAGAATGTAAAAATAAAAATGGAGAAAATTAAATTGTTAAGATTCCCTTTTAGATTATTAGAATTAATTGGACTTAACTTCATTTCAACAAATGACTTATGAAATAAAAAATGTAAACCTTTAGGCCATAGGCAAATTCAACATCACTTTTAGAGTAGTCAGTTTTAAGCATTAGTTAAAACAAGTTAGAAACCTCCGAAATCTTAAGATAGGTACCGAAAGGGCGTCGTGGGGGTGCTAATTCTTCCCCGCACGTAACAAACTCCCGAACCCGGCTTTGGCAACGTAGACTATTTTTAGGTGACCAACTTCACCCCAAAACAGTTGGTGGCGACTCTATTTCTTTTCATCACCATTCGGGTGAAGGGTGGGAGAATCGCATCCCTAAAAGCGGGTTTCCCCCGGTTGAAATCCGGTGATGACACTCCCCAATATATGCCGTACTTGCCACAAGGAGGAGTTCCATTTCCATATCCAATGGCACCTAACCCATTTCAACCAAGAGCACCATACCCAAAGCAACCAAGGGCAACAACTTAGGAAGGACCAAGAGCCTCATTCCAAAGACAGGGACAACCGAGGGCCCAGATCCAGCATGCAGGAGTGAATCAGGCTCCTCGTTGACCACGACAAGAGTTTGACCCAATTCCAATGACATATGCTGAATTATACCCCAAGCTTTTAGTAGCAAGGTGTCATCACCTGTTTTTGACCGGGCTCGTACTAGCTTTTGTAAAAGGACTCCATGCTAGTTCATTCTGTTAATCCTAGAGTCATCCCTGCACAAGGCTCGCACAAACCATTAAAGAAAAGAAAAAACAGAGTCGCCACCAAACAAATTTAAGGTGTGATTGGGCACCTAGAAAAAGAAAGGTCTACGGTTCCAGAGAATTAGGATCGGGAGTCGGTTACGTGTGGGGAAGGAAGAAAAACTCTTGCACCCCCACAACACCCACAATTGGTACCTAGTCTTGATCTATGGGTGTTTGCTTACATTATTCAAAAAGAAGTTATTTTTTTTTATATTTTTAATTCTCGGGAAAATGGAGTTTTTAGGATCTAAACCTTAAAACAACAAAGAAAAAAATTCAAAGCAGATAAAAGGTCGGGAGTCGGTTACGTGTGGGGAAGGAAGAAAAACTCTTGCACCCCCACAACACCCACAATTGGTACCTAGTCTTGATCTATGGGTGTTTGCTTACATTATTCAAAAAGAAGTTATTTTTTTTATATTTTTAATTCTCGGGAAAATGGAGTTTTTAGGATCTAAACCTTAAAACAACAAAGAAAAAAAATTCAAAGCTAGATAAAAGGGTACATTCTAATTTTAGAAAAAGAATGTGGGATCTAGGCCCATGTGACAGTATTGCATTTTTATAAGAAAACAAAAGTAATTTTTGTTTTTTAGAAAAGAAAACAAAAACAATTTGAATTCAAATAAGAAAATATTGCCACAATTGATATTGGCCCAAGCAGACTAGGATATGAGCATCTAGGGCTCAACCCTCATGACCGCCCAGGCCTTGTTTAAATTTTCTAGAAAAGATTTGAGTTTTTGTGTTTTTACATTTTATTATTTTTGAAAATAATAAATGAATAGAGAAATGCAAGCGTTTTTTTTTTGTATTTTCGTTTTTTAAACTTTGAGAAATAATAAAAAAATAAAATAGAGAAGTTTTTGAGTTTTATGTTTGAAAACAACACAGAGAAAGAATTAAAAAAATGAACAGTTTAATAAATAAACAAAAGTAAAGCAGGAAACCTGGAGAAATTAAGATGATGCAGACGTTGGTTCCTCTTTCCTCCTAGTGATTCCTGAAAACACACTGATTAGTAAAAGAAATCTTCCTCTTTGATTTGGTGTATTTCCTTCAGCCATAGCTTTTTCCACCAAAAATAGGAGAGATTCCGGTGCTTTTCTCCCAAAATGAAGTGTTCCCACCTTTAGAAATTCTCAGAACTTTCTCTCTGATTTTCTCTCTCACAATCCCGTCTAGCAACCTCTCTTTTTTCTCTGATAAAAATCCTCTCTGATTTTTTATCTCTAAGAAATGCAGCCAGAAATTCCTCTCTCTGAATAATCTGCTCTGATACGTGATAATTGATGCCTTCCCTCTCTGCCTCTTGGGGTAGTCTATTTATAGGAATCCCAGGGGAGACAGCTCGTGCCTCGGCATTTATTGGATGCCTTACAAACTCCATGAGTCAATTGCAGTGTTCCAATGAAATAATGACTTCGAAAATGTAATTCTTGGTTCTCAGGAATGAAAATTAATTATTAATCCTAATTTATTTTAAATCCCTGCCTGAGGCGATTGTATCTGTATGCTTTGGTGGCTGAATAAATCTTTGGTGTATTGGTGTCGTTGAGAATTAATGGCTATGCAGTCCCCAGGGGTCAACTGTGATGTCCTGAAGAATTTAATTACGGAGGCTCCCTGTCCCTATGCTTAAAAATGGAGTCCCAAGACACTGTTCGTAATTAATGCACTTGGAAAAAGGATTTTTAGAGTCTCGATGCGTTGGAGCTGGCTTCCAGGCTGATAGAGGAGTTGTCTTTGCAGTTATTCCGAATCATTGACCAGGTTTGACCTTCGGATATGGGCTTATTCCGGATTATTGACCAGGTTTGACCTCTGGATCTGGGCTTATTTCGGATCAATGGCCTTATTTCACATCAATGGGTCCTTATTTCGCATTAACAGGTCCTTATTCCGCATCAATATTGAGCTTATTCCTCATCAATGGGCTTAGCTCAGATTTGACCAAGTTTGACCACCAGATTTGGGCTTAGTCCGTATCAACGGGCTTAGCCCGGATTTGACCAAGTTTGACCTCTGGGTTTGAATTTGCATTTCCCCAAAAATTTCCATGTGTGGGCTTAGTCGCCACGTGGAAACTCTACTTGGGCTTCTTTAGGCCTCTCTTATTCTCACTTGCTGTGTAAGGAGAGTGCCTTTGTATATATACTGGGTGAAGGAGAAGCAAAACTGCCAATGTGGGACTAACATGCATATGAAGAACCAAAATTCGTGGAAAATAAGGCAGATTTTTGGAGCAACTTGAAAAATTCATAACTTTCCCACAGAGCTCGGATTAGGGCCAAATTGGTCTTGTTTTTCTTGAAATTCTATTATCTATCTCTAGAAATTGGAATCATTCAAAAAGGATCAGCCATTTAAGAGAAACTTTGGAAACACCGCACAGAGGTACATGACAATGGGAGCATTCTATCTATCAGATTCAAAAATTCATAGTTAATTGCACAGAACTCGGATTATCCTAATACCAGTTGGAGATGATAGATAAAGATGTTATCTAACCAATACAATTGACTTTGTTCAATTCCAACAAGTATTGAGGAAGTTATTGGCAAAATAGTGCGCTGCGTACTGGCTATTCCACCCAAACTTGATCACTAACTTCAAAAAATCATAACTAATTGAATACAGCCCTGAATAATCTCAATCAAGTTGGAAATGATAGATAAAGATGTTATCTAACCAACGCAATTGACTTTGTTGGATTACAATAAGTATTGAGGAAGTTATTGGCAAAACAACGCGCTGCGCACGGGTTGTTCAATTCAAATTCGTATGAAACTTGATAATCTCTTCATTTCTTCTTGGAATCAAGTGCGTTATTCTACAAATTGCATCCTCTATCACTTAATGCTTGCTTTTGGGCATTTAAAGGTCTCCCAAAGTGGTCCTTCGTCTTGTGGTCTTTCGTCGAGTACGGTTGTGATCTAATCCGGTCAAAATGAGGTTCAACAGCTGCCCCTCTTTGTACATTGTTTGTATACAAATGATGTACAAAGATAAACAAACACCCATTTTGAATGGTTAGATCTCCTTGGTCTTTTCCCATAAGAGTTGATTCTTTGGAGTTTGGCATTAGGGTGGTAAAATGACATCTTGGGTCAAAATGGTTAGCTTTTAAAGTTGTGGGAAGAAAACAATATTGTGGGTTGTGACGACATCTTGGGTCGGTAGAATGACATCTTGGGTCAGATAGCTCTTGGGCTAGAGGAATGGCTTCTTGGGCCAGATATGACATCTTGGGTCGATCAGCATCTCGGGCTGTAAGGATGACTTCTTGGGCCAGATAGCTTCTTGGGCTGCGAAAGTGACATCTTTGGTCAAATAGCTTCTTGGGCTATGATGGTGGCTTTTTGGGCCGGAGGTGGCTTTTTGGGCCGGAGGTGGCTTTTTGGGCCGAATAGCTTCTTGGGCTATGAAGGTGGCTTCTTGGGCCGGATAGCTTCTTGGGCTACGAAAGTGACATCTTAGGTCAAATAGCTTCTTGGGCTTTGGATAAGTGACTCTATTATGGCTCCCTCTACGAGTTCACTCTAAGATGTCGCTCTACGAGGTTACCACTTAAGAGTCATGCTGGGCTTACGATCTAGGTCAGTCGGGTTTTAGTTCTTCGATTCTGAAAGGGAATTCCATTTGTCAAGGGTGAGTCCTCGTTTGTCTTTAGAGACGGTTTTTGAAGCTTCACTATTGGTGGATCATGAGATGCCATCCTGGGGTGTAAGCAATCCTGTGAGAAGAGCAAACATGCTAATGATGTATGCTAATAATGCATGAATATGTAAAACCTTGTGAGAATTATGCATGAATGCATGTGAATTTATGATTAAGTTTGAAAATCTTTCTCCTCCACTGGGGAATGGGGCCAGTGAATGACTTATGCTTTTTGTTCTCTCTTTGTTGCAAGAGACCTGGGCTCCATCATTTCTACATGCTTATACCCTCTTGCATGAATATTTGAAAAAACTTTGCTTGGGGAATTTTTTGAAAAAGAATTTTGAAAAATGATAAAGAGTTTTGATAAAAGTACATCATTGCACATAACATGACTTATGTATTATCATAAGAGTTTAACAAGTCTTCCTTTTATGGAACAGAATGATAGTTTTTTAAGATATTGGTTTACAAAGTTGATCAAAGTATGCTCAAAACTTGACCAATTCTTCTATTCGCAGGCCAACCTCTGACATGGAGTAACTGATCAGTCCCTCTGAGATGCTTGAGATTTTATCAGACTTCTTCAGGTGACTTTGGATCCTGGTCCCTTTGTTTGGCTTTGTATTTTACCCTTAGTGCCCTTTCGGGTATTCACTAAGTCCGCCTTTAATCTTTCTCTCTTTTCATAGAGCTTTGTATTTTACCCATAGTGCCCTTTCGGGTTTTCACTAAGTCCGCTCCTTAGTTTTGACTTTTTCTTCTTTGCACCAAAATGAGATTCTTGTTGCCATTTATATGAAGGAGGTGATGAGCGTGAGATTTAAACTCACTCGGGTAAGCTGATTTTGGTTTAGCGAAAATGGTGAACGACTATTTGGAGTTCGTTCGAAAGATGAGAAGGCTCTATTTTTTGGCCCTTTGGTGCCTTCTCTTTTTTTTTTTTTTTTTTTTTTTTTTTTTTTTTTTCAGAAAAAGGATATATGAAAGGTTTAAGAACATGGAGAATTCTTTCAATAAATGACAATTTCAAATCCACTTTGGTACAGGAATGGAAATTAAACATAAAATTTCTTTATAGCATCACTGTTTACAGGGTTCGGGAGTTCATCTCCATCCATTTTGGTGAGGACGAGTGCACTACCTGAGAATGCTCTTTTTATAACATACGGCCCCTCATAGTTTGGAGTCCATTTGCCTTTGTGATCATGCTGTATTGGTAGTATCTTTTTTAGGGCTAGGTTTCCTTCTCTAAATGCCCTCGGTCGCACTTTTTTGTTGAAGCTAGCCATCATTCTCTTTTGATAAAGTTGAACTCGGCAAACTGCTGTGAATCGCTTCCCGTTAATCAAGTTCAACTGTTTGAAACGGTTCTTAACCCATTCAGCTTCATCTAGCTTGGTATCCATGAGCACCCTCAGAGATGGGATTTCTACCTCCATCGGTAAAATAACCTCCATGCCATAAACTAAGGAAAATGGCGTTGCCCCAGTTGAAGTTCGGACTGTGGTTCTATAGGCATGTAGTGCATATGAGAGTTTCTCGCTCCAATCTTTGTATGTCTCAGTCATTTTTCGAATAATGTTCTTGATGTTCTTGTTTGCTGCTTCTACCGCTCTGTTCATTTGAGGACGATACGGTGTTGAGTTGCGATGTCGGATTTTGAACTGTTCACACAAATTGTCCATCATCCGGCTGTTTAGATTGGCAGCATTATCTGTTATAATGTGCTCCGGGAGCCCATAGCGGCACACGATGTTGTTGCAGACAAACTTAGTGATTACTAACTGAGTGACTTGGACGTAGGAGGCTGCTTCGACCCACTTAGTAAAATAGTCGATGGCTACAAGAATGAATCTATGTCCATTAGAGGCTTTTGGGAATATGGGCCCGATGACGTCCATGCCCCATAATGCAAATGGCCACGAAGATGTAAGCTCGTGTAGCTTAGATGTGGGTGCTTGAATGTGATCCCCATAAATCTGGCATTTAAGACATTTACGCACATGCTCGATGCAGTACTTTTCCATAATAATCCAATAGTAGCCCATCCTCATGATCTGCCTAGTTAGTGTATGGCCATTTGCATGAGATCCATAGTCGCCGTTGTGAACCTCATTGGTGACCCGAGCTGCTTCATTTTTGTCTAAGCACCGCAGTAAAACTTGGTTATGGTTGGGTCTGTATAGGATTGAACCGTTGAGGAAGTAATTGATGCTTTCTCGTCAGATATTTCTTTTTCTGCTTCTGAGGCCCTTACCGGATATGAGTGCTGGGACACTATTTGATATCTTGACACCAAGGCTTGTTGTCGGTGTCAGCATTGGTTACCATGTTGTAAATGGGTTCCTTGTTCACATTAATGTCAAAGCATAGTATTTTGAAGCATGTGTCCAATCGAAGGAGGGAGGCTAGAGTTGCTAAAGCATCAGGAATTTGATTATGCTCTCTTGACATGTGTTCAAATGTGATTTCATCAAATAGGTTAGCCATTTCACAACTCATTTGTTGGTAAGGAATCAACTTGTGATTTCGAGTTTCTCATTCCTTTCTAACTTGATAAATGACTAGAGCTGAATCCCCGAACACTAGTAATTTTCTGATTCCTTTACTCAATGCCTCCTGGAGGCCTATTACACAAGCTTCATATTCTGCTATATTGTTTGTGCAAGGGAATGTCAACTTGGCGGCCATCAGAAAATGTACTCCGGATAGGGAAATTAGGACTGCCCCGATGCCATGACTAGATAAGCTTGATGCTCCATCAAACCATAGGGTCCATGTGTTTGACTCTTCATTTTCTTGGATGGCATTGATGAATTCATCTGGGAAATCAGAGATTGCTGGCTCATAATCTTCCAGGGCTCGATCCAGTAGATAATCAGCTATGGCACTTCCTTTGATGGCCTTTTGAGGCACATAGTCATTGTCATATTCTACTAAGAGTAGTTGCCACTTAGTAATTCTTCCCGTCATGGATGGCTTTTCCAATAGGTATTTGAGTAGGTCATGTCTAGAGATGAGCCATGTGGTATGGTAGAGTGTATACTGCCTTAACCTTCGTGTCGTCCAAGTGAGGGTACAACAAGTTTTTTCCAGAGGAGTGTACTTTTCCTCACAAGGTGTAAACTTCTTGCTCAGATAGTAAATGATTTGCTCTTTCTTGCCTAAGGCATCATGTTTGTTGGATCCCATTTTGTCCGGGTTGGACATATATATTCATTTTCAACTTTATTATTCCATATCTGTTACTGACTTTGTATATAAAAATAAAGAGGCATAACCATTAAGACAAAGGGTGGGAAAGAGATAGTCACAGATGATAGAAAATCAAATTTGAGAATCAACGCCTCTGACCACACTCAATTATAAGGTCAAATGAAGAAGATGTGGTCAAAACAGCGTTCAGGATGCTAACAACGGTCAAAACAATAATTGACTTTACCAAACATCACATCGAATTAGGTCATGAACCTCATTTTCCTATTCTACTTGTCGTTATGAGAATTTTGATATATATATATATTGTATATATTCATTCCCATAGCATTTTTTTTTAAAAAAATTAAAAAATTTTATTTTATTTTATTCTTATTTTTTATTTTTATTTTTCGGTAATAAGACAGTTTCGAGACGCGCAACACAGCCTTAACACAAAATGAAACCATTTTCAAAAAAAAAAAAAACAGTGAACAGTACTCCCGCATACTGTTCATGAACCGCACGCACCTCAGCAAGCACGTTCTGCCGAATCAATAAACTGCACGTTCTCACTAATTCAATCATATATTTTTGTTATTCAAATTAAATTCAAAATAAAAAAAACCTGCATGTTTTGCACTGTCATTAATGCATGTTCTGCAGTTTTGACCAACATGCATTATTAACAAAAGGCCAAAACAATGTGATCGGGACTGAGTGACTCATATGACAGCACTTTGCAGAATCTCGGGCGGAAGAACCGGCAATCATAGGTGTGCATTAATTGGGACAAAACATTAATTGAGATAATAAAATATTTAATAAACCATCCATAAATGGCATCTCTCTCCCACTCACATTCACTCTTATGGATTCCTTTCATTCCCAAAAAAAAAGCCACACACACCTCTCTCTCTCTCTCTCTCTCTCTCTCTCTCTCTCTCTCTCTCTCTCTCTCTCTCTCTCTCTCTCTCTCTCTCTCTCTCTCTCTCTCTCGTTTTGCGTGCTCACACCCCCAAAAGCAAAAAAAAAATTTGATAACCAACCTCATTATCTCTTTCTCTCTCCTACGAGCTCTCCTCCCTATAACCCAAAAAATCAATTAAATCCTCACATCATTACACACACCCTCTCTCTCCAATCACCCACTCTCTCATACGGCAACACCTCCATCCACTCCCAAAAAAAAAACATCACCCTACCTTCCCATTTTATCCCTTACGATCTCCAAGAAAAAACATAAAAAAGCTCTCATCCTTTATTCTCTTCCAAGCCCAATCTCAAAAACGAATTTTCCCCCCAAAAAGCCACTTTCCCTCTTCCTTTTTCTTCATTTTCCTTCCCAAAACCCAAATCAAAAAACCTCATATTTCATCCCAAAAGTCCCACGAATGTTTCCAAAAAAAAAGCCTACTCTCTCTTCCTTCCTCTCCACTCTCCTTTCCCAAAACACATAAAAAAACATCATTTTTCATCCCAAAAAATCCTACGAAAATTCTCAAAAAAAATTATCCTCTCTCTCATTTTTCAATCTTCAAACAAAAAAAAAACCCAAAAATCATTACATATCTCCCTTCCTTTACAGCAATAAATTAAACCCAATTATCTCTAATCCCTCCCAAGTTCCGATCTGTCTCCGGCGTCAATTTCAAGTTCCGGCCAAGCTCCGGCGCGTTGCACAAGGCGAGTTCACAGTTTTCCACCAGACTCGGAGTTTCTTTCGACACTACCGACGCCCACAGGATAGCTCGGACGTGGTGCCGCTGTCAAGATCGATAAAGTCAGTTCCGCTACCCTTTTATTATTGCTTATTTTGTGCTATATTGCTAAATTTCGTTTTTTTTGTTATTTGTGTTTCCTCTTTTCTTTTTTGTTTAGGCGCTGTAATATTATTTTTATCTCTTTGTATTTTTTTTTTTTTTTTTTCTCTTCTTGTTGTATTTTTTACTTTTGTTTGTTTAGTTTGTTGTATGGAATTGTAATATATACAAAGCAAAAAAAAAAAAGAGCAACAAACAAAAAGAGAAAACAAAAAAAGAGAGACAAAAAAAGGAAAACAGATTGTATTTAGTATTCCGGTACACACACCACACAATTGTTTAATTTTTGGTTTTAGTTATTTTTATTTCTTTGCTATGTTGCATGCTTTTATTGTTGTGGTAAAAAATGTAAAAAACGTTTTTTTAAACTCAAATCAATACAAAAATATATGGTTTTATTAGGCATATGTTCCAAAAAAAAGTGTAAAAAATCGTTTTTTTATAATATAGTGATATAAATATATTTTTCTTGTTTTATTAGGTATGTTTTCCAATAACAAAAGCAAAAGATGTAAAAACATTTTTTTAAATTCACATAAATAGAATATAGTGATATAAATATTTTTTGGTGTTATTATGTTAGTTTTCCAATATAAAAAAAAGCAAAAGATGTAAAAACGTTTTTTAATTCACATAAATAGAATAAAGTGATATAAATGTTTTTTTGTGTTATTATGTTAGTTTTCCAATATAAAAAAAAGAAAAAGATGTAAAAATGTTTTTTTAATTCACATAAATAGAATAAAGTGATATATATATATATATATATATATTTGTGTTATTATGTTAGTTTTCCAATGTAAAAAAAACACAAACAAACAAAGATGTAAAAAATATTTTTTTAAATAAAAACTAATGGTGATAAGTATAGCATTCTTAGATTTATCAAGTACGTTTTTCAATACCAAAAATAAAACAAAAATAATAAAAATAACCAAAAGGCTTAGTTAAAAAAAACCAAAAATGAATAAGCGTGTCCTTTTACAACCACAACAACAACAAAAATTAAAACCCCTCCACTCACGTGCATCCTTTAGACTTATCCATTTGTGGGTTCACTTTAGATAAGGAAATCGAATAAAAAAACAAAAAGAAAAAAAACAAAAGCAAAAAAAAAGTGTTTTCAAACCAAATACCAAAAAGATTTCATGTTCCATTTAAAACAAAAACAACAACAACAACAACAACAACAAAAACAACAAAACAAAAAACAAAAAAACAAAACATTTAGGATTTCCTTTAGAAATTTAGGGTAAAACAATTTTAACCATAACTTTAACAAATAACTTAATAAAATAAAAGCATAGACTTTCTAGGAAAATCATAGTGCCTTGACCCAATTACAACAGTGAAAATAAATAAAAACCTCCTCCTCCGAAAATAGATACCAAAAGGGCGTTGTAGGGGTGCTAATCCTTCCTACACGTAATCAACTCCCGAACCCTTCTCTGATAACGCAGACCACACCTTAACTACTCAAAGTAGAGGGTATCCAACTGTACCCCCAAAAACAGTTAGTGGCGACTCTAAATTTCTCACCATTGGTTTAGTTTGTGCCCACCCCAAAAGGGCCCGGACGAAAACCAGTGATGACAGCTGGCGACTCTGCTGGGGAATATGAAACCTTAGAGAGTTAGGTCTAGCACTAGGAATAGAAGGTTATTTTATTTTTGTATATATTTAACTGTTATTTATACACTTTAACTGCCATAATAATTGTTATTTTGTTTACTTAACAGTAATCGTGATTTCTTTATACGCTTTAACTGCCATCTTTTTTAACTGTAATTATGATTCATTTATATGCTTTAAATTACCATAATAGTTGTGCTTTACTGCTTTCCCTACTTGTTGCATTCATGCATAACCCTATACCCGGGTTTATCACAATCTAGGATAGCGAGGTTTAGTACGGTCCCCAGCGCGTTGATCATTATCCGCAATGGGGCCTCGGACTCCTCAATCAAACTTGAGGTTCTTTTAAGGCTCGTCCTTTTAAGACCCCCCTCCGGTAAATCCCATGGTGTACGGAGCCCTCTACAGAGGAAGTTTGGGGACCAGTGAATAAGATAGGCCTAGCAATAAAAGCCCATCAGGGGCATTGACCCACATGTTGTTTGCTTATTCCATGCCATGCTAACCTTTGTTTTGTAGGGTAGTTCTTAAGTCATCCCTTGCACATATTATTTGCCTTGCTATTGATTTTTTCTTTATCCTATCTATTTGCCCTGATATATGTTAAACTGTCATCCTAACCTGTCATCATGCATAACACGACATTCATATAGGCATGGCAACTTTCAGTCATCTCCTAAAGGGCCTTCAGGATAAGGAGGTTGTCGCAGTGGTGGCCCAAGCATCTGGGGATATTCAACTTTGCCTTGGAGATTTTCCACCAGGAGAAGCCCACAAGGCAGAACATGTTATCATAGAAGATCAGTTGGACTACACTAAGGAGGTACAGACGATGTGGAGGTAGTGGCCAAACGAAAGGAAAACCATCTATATACAACAGTTTGGGGATTTGCTCCATGTGACTGAGCTACTCGCTGACAAGGATATGCTTGGGGCAGCAATATATTTCTGGGAACCTCAATGACGATGCTTCGACTTTAATGGTGTAGATCTTGTTCCTACCATAGAAGAATACAGAAGATTACTAGATATCCCAGTGGTGGAAAACAAAAGGAAGATTTATTTACCGGATCCCAGAAAAACATGTCGAAGGGCCTTTGCTGAGATAATGGGAAAGCCAATTTGGGACTCACCAATGGCTACAACCTATGGTGGGCGAGAATATCTTCCATAGGCAATGATCAAAGATATGATACAGACTGCGACAGATGTAGGGGCGCACAAACTATTTACACTAGCCATATATGGGTTAATCATCTTCCCAAGGATTCCGGCTCACATCGACGAAGCAATTGTGGATTTGGTTCAGCAAGTGCTCAATGGATGTGACCCTACTCCTGCTATATTGGCCGAAACCATTCGATCTCTTACTTATCTGAGGAGTACGGGCTCGGGGCAGTTCATGGGGTGTCTTCCTCTCCTATGCACTTGGCTACAGGGTCATTTCCCTTGCATTGTTCCTCGTTTCCATGCTGTTTATCGAGTGCCGGCCAAGACACTGTTGGATATTCTACTCAGCAAGTGGAGTTTACCTCAAGGCTTTGAAGACTGGAGGAAGAAGTTAGAAAGCCTCACAAAAGCTAACATTACCTGGACTGCTCCTTGGATGTCGGTGGTCTCCATGATATATAGCTGTTGGGACTATAATTGGGTTCCACTCTTAGGTCCTTGGGGAGGAACTGCTTATGCGCCACTGCAGGGTGGAAGACAAGTCGGGCATCATCAAATTATCCCTGTGCTATTTGGCATGGAAGATTGTGACTTCACTTACAACAGAACTATGCTTGCGAAAAAAGGCAAAAAGATGTATGAGGCATGGTCCACCCCACACAAGATCCAACCCAACAGTCCAAAACCTGGCGTTTACCCCGCATACATATCTTAGAGGGCACAACACAAGCCACAGTTAACTACTGACATGAGAGCTATCCTCTAGGAGAATCAGATTCTAAGGCAGCAGAACCAAAGGCTAGAAACATCTCTAGAAGGAGCTCTTCAAAGGCTGCAGCTGAGGGAAAAACAGATCGAGACCATAATGAAGCAGAGGGAAGAGGCAGGTGAGCGACCACCCCAGAGAAGGAGGCGCCGTGTTCCTTAGGAGATGACTGGAAGTTTGTTTTAAAGATCATGTAACAATAGTTCTCATCTTATGCTACTACATGGCATTTCTGCATTGTACTGTGTGTTTGTTTGAAAACGTTTGCAATAAAATTGTTTGTTTATCTAACCCTTTGCATATTCATTCATGCATATGAAAATTGAAAATCAAATAAAAATTCTCTTCTACCCAGATTGGTAGCAGCCTTTATTTAGGATTGCGCACTCTTACAACCTCAGATCTAGACGCAATCAGGTAGCACAACCACAATCGATGGCAGAAGAAGCGGAAAATAGGTTCACTGGGTTGGAACAGTCACAACAAGAACTGAATGGCAGTATGCAAGCCCTACAGGGGCAAATGACCTTAGTTATGGACATGTTGGCAAAATTGACTGGAGAAAGAGAAAGAACCCCAACAGGAGGAACCACAAATCACCATCCAGAGCAAGGACAGGAGGCTGGTCTGCCACCCAACCTGGCTCCAAGCCTAGATACCCACATATCACCCTACAATGGCACAACCCCCAACTCCAAATCAAACTCACTTCACTATGCCAGCATCGGGACATGCAATGGAAGCGGTGGGATCCCCAGCTCTTAAAGAAAACATGGAGTCTCCCATTCTAAGACGACTGGAGGAAAGACTGAAAGCCGTAGAAGGCATCGACAGCTATGGCATGACCAGCCCACAAGACTTATGCTTAGTCCCTGGAGTGGTGCTGCCACCAAAGTTCAAAATGCCAGAGTTTGAGAAGTTTAATGGGACTCGGTGTCCAAAGACACATCTAGCCATATATTGTCAAAAGATGGCTGCTTATGCTGGTGAAGACAAGCTCCTCATGCATTGTTTCCAGGAAAGCCTAACTGGGGCATCCCTTCACTGGTACTTTCAACTGAATGGCAACCATATCAAGACCTGGAAGGAGTTAGCCACATCCTTTTTGGCACGATACAAACATATCACGGAGCTCGCACTGGACTGATTGGCCCTATAGTCCTTAGAAAAGGGGGCTGAGTAAACTTTCAAGGACTATGCCAGGAGATGGAGAGAGACTGCCGTAGAGGTTCAACCTCCCCTCACAGAAAGAGAACTCATTACTCTTTTTATCAATACGCTTAAAGGGGTCTACTACGAGAAGCTGATCGGTAACGTCTCTAGTAGCTTTGCCGACTTGGTCGCATCGAGTGAACGAGTCGAGAGTGGAATTAAAGGAGGAAAGCTAAAGGGTGATGTTGCAGAGACATTGAAAAAGTTCCAACCACTAGCAGGAAAAAAGAAGGAAGGTGAGACCAATCTGGTATATCTGTCAAGCCCAACGGTACAACAGGCATTCTACCAAGCGCCAGGGTACTATAGAGGATCACCAGTAGCCACCTATGCTGCGCTTGTGCCAACTCCCCAATTCACGCCATACTTGCCGCAAGGAGAGTTTTCTTTTCCATATCCAATGGCCCCTAACCCGTTTCAACTAAGAGCGTCATACCTAGAGCAACAAAGGGCAACAATTCAAGAAGGTCCAAAGGCCCCATTCCAAGGACAGGGGCAACCGAGGGCCCAGACCCAGTATGCAAGAGCGAATCAGGCTCCTCATTGACCATGACAAGAGTTTGACCCGATTCCAATGACATGTTGAATTATATCCCAAGCTTTTAGAAGCAAGGTTGGTACTCCCTACACCCTTGGGAGAAATAAGGTCTCCTCCCCCAGCTTGGTATAAACCCAATGCCAAATGCGAGTATCATGCTGGTGGAGCAGGACATGATATTGAAAATTGCATAACATTCAAAAGGAAGATTCAAGCATTAAAAGATGCAAAGTGGCTAGATTTTTCTGCACTGACTGGGACGCCAAATGTAAATAGTAATCCGCTCCCAGAACATTCACACGATGTCGCTAATATAATAACAGAAGGAAGGCTAGAGAAGGTTTCACAAATACAAATAGAGAAGAGATATTTGTTTAACCTACTACTGGAGCATGGATATATACTTGCCAAAGACACATCAGAGGTAGTGAAGGGTACAAAGTGGGAGAAACAATGCCCTTATCACGAGATGTCACGGGGACATGACATTGAGCAATGTAGTGAGTTCACCAGCATGGTACAAAAGGTCATGGACCAGAGGATGATAGAATTCTCAAGAGGAGAGACGGACAATCAAAGCCACATGATCCAAGGAGACAATTCATACAAATCACCATGGGTACCAATGCCCCTTGTCTTGAATGCTAAGACTCTAGAAGTCCCGCTACTGCCACATGGAATTAGGCCTTTCATCATCCATGTCACTAATCCCGTGTCAGACAAGGAGGAGAGAACCGACATCCCACAATTGCCTCATGGCATTGCACCTATCACTATAGGTGTTCCTGCTCCTTTCCCCGTCCCATGGAACTACAGTTGCGAAATAGTCCAGGGAGCCACCACAACAGAAAAGAGAACTAGGAGCGGTAAGGCTTATGCCCCTGATATGGTGGATAAAGCAAGGAAGGAAAAACTGTGGAACTAGACATTGAGCCAATGCTGGAGCCAACTACGAAAGGAGCACCAGTCACTGAAGGAGAGGTAGCAGAATTTTTGAAACTCATGAAGCAGAGCGAGTATAACATTGTGGATCAGCTAAGTCGATAACCGGCTCGTATCTCATTGCTCTCATTAATGATGGATTCCCAGCCTCATCGGGAAGCACTACTGAAAGTTCTGAGCCAAGCCTATGTTCCTCCGACCATCTCAGTAGCGAATGTGGATGGACTCACCAGTAACCTCATCATGAACAACATCATTAGCTTTGGAGATGACGAGCTGCCACAGGAAGGAAAGGGGCACATAAAAGCTCTGCATATTACTGTCAAATGTAAAGAGCATACCATAGCGCGAGTACTCATTGACAACGGCTCCGCCTTGAACATCATGCCCTTACATATACTGCAACAGCTTCCAATTGATGCATCCTATATGCGTCCTTGTACGATGAAGGTACAGGCGTTCGAAGGAGGCAAACGTGATGTGGTGGGAACTCTAGACATTCCACTCCTGATTGGACTAGTTACTTTTACGGTGGAATTTCAGGTAATGGACATTACACCATATTATAGCTGTTTGTTGGGAAGACCCTGGATCCACATGGCGGGAGCAGTGCCCTCTAGCCTCCATAAAAAAATGAAATTTGTGATGGGAGACTAGCTCATTTGCGTCTCTGGAGAAACAAGTTTCCTCATCACCAAACCTGCATCAGTCCCATATATTGAAAACGACGAGGATGTACCGGAATGTTCTTATCGATCCTTTGAGGTCGTGAACATCACTTCTGTACCAAGCTATCATCTCTCGAAGGCATCAAAGATGGTTGCAGCCACCATGATCAAACAGGGTTACAAACCAGGGCAAGGATTGGGCCCAAAAGCTCAGGGGATCCAGGAACCGTTGACCATCCAAGAAAATACTGAGAAGTTTGGGTTGGGCTACATACCTACTAGAGCTGACAAACAAAGGGCAGCTATCAAAAAGAAGGAAATCAGAATGGCAAAGTTGCAGAAGAGGTCGATACAGGAAGAAAAGAGGAGCTTTCCCCCCTTAAATGTTACATTCCGGAGTGGTGGGTTCATCCACAACAGCCAACCTGAGCCCATGACAGAGTTTGTAGTTGCATTAGATGCAGATGAGCAGGTGCTAAGCAAGATGACTCTGGTGGTGCAAGGAGTTCCCAATCAGCCATTGAACAATTGGACCAGCCTGGGCCTCCCCATAATGTAATGCCTAAGGGGTCACTGGGATTTAATGTATTCTATTTAATGTCTTTTGAAGCTATGAACATTGGTTTTCCTTAAACCTTTTCAATAAAATGTACTTTCTTCAAATCTTTCATGGTGCATTACATTCATGACATATGCATATCATATTTAGTTACCAACTTGTCATTCTCTTATAAATAGGTATCGCAATGTCAATGAAAACATAATATGTGAAAGTGAAACAAGATGCCTAAGGTTTGACCAAAGTCCAAACTGGGAGCAGTTAGTGTTTGAAGCGGATGAGAATGAGGTAGAGGAGACACCCGAGCTACCAGGAGACATCATACGCTTATTGGAAAGAGAAGATCGTTTACCCATTCCAAGTGAAAACCTAGTAGAGATGGTGAATTTGGGGACCGCAACCGAACCAAGAGACTTAAGGATAGGGTCCTTAATAGCCGATGACATCAAAAAACAATTAGTTGAGCTGTTAAAGAACTACATAGATGTGTTTGCATGGTCATATCAAGATATGCTGGGATTAGACACAGACATAGTGCAGCATCACATACCATTGAAGCCTGAATGCAAGCCAGTTCAGCAGAAATTAAGAAGAATGAGACCGAAGATGCTACTGAAGATTAAAGAGGAGGTTAGAAAGCAATAGGACGCAGGTTTTCTAAGTGTCTCCCACTATCCAGAATGGGTGGCCAATGTTGTACCAGTACCGAAGAAAGGAGGCAAGGTCCGCATGTGTGCCGATTACAGAGATTTGAACTGGGCCAGTCCGAAGGATAACTTTCCACTTCCTCATATTGATACCCTAGTAGATAACACAGCAAAGCATGCTCTATTCTCATTCATGGATGGCTTCTCGGGTTACAATCAGATTCGTATGGCCCCTGAACACAAGGAGAGGACCACGTTCACGACACTTTGGGGCACATTCTGTTATAATGTGATGCCATTTGGTCTGAAGAATGCAGGAACAACCTATTAACGAGCCATGGTGACCCTATTCCACGATATGATGCATAAAGAAGTCGAAGTATATGTGGACGACATGATAACCAAATCATGAAGCATTGAAAATCACATTGAAGTACTTCATAAGCTTTTCAACATGCTACAAAAATATCAGCTGAAATTGAACCCTGAAAAATGCACTTTCGGAGCCATGTCGGGAAAACTGTTGGGTTTCATTGTGACCAAAAAGGAGTTGAAATCGATCCAGATAAAGTTCAAGTTATCCAAGAGATGCCGCCACCACGAACCATCAAGGAAGTTAGAGGATTCCTTGGGTGATTGAATTACATTGCTCGATTTATTTCCCAATTGACAGCCACATGTGAACCCATTTTCAAGACCTTACGGAAGAACAATCCAGAAATTTGGAATGACAAGTGTCAAGAAGCTTTTGACAAGATCAAGCAATATCTGTTTAATCTATCTATTTTGGTCCCACTAGTACCAGATAGACCTCTGATATTATACTTGACCATTCAGGAGTCTTCAATGGGTTGTGTTTTAGGGCAACATAATTCTACATGCAAAAAGGAGCAGGCCATTTATTATCTAAGCAAGAAATTCACCATCAATGAAGAAAACTACACACCATTGGAGAAGACATATTGCGCCCTTGTCTGGATAACAAGAAGATTGAGGTAGTACACTCTTTATCATACTACATGGCTGATTTCAAGACATGATCCGCTCAAATATCTCTTAGAAAAACCATCCATTTCAGGAAGAATCGCCAACTGGCAGCTGATCTTGTCAGAATATGATATCATCTACGTGCCTCAAAAAGCCATAAAAGGAAGTGCGATAGCTGATTACTTGGCAGACAGAGCATTAGAAGACTATAAGCCTATGACTATAGGCTTTCCTGACGAGCATATCCACATCCTTACGGCAAAAGTATCAGTCATATGGACGATGTGGTTTGATGGAGCCTCCAGCCTCTTAGGGCACGACATCGGGGCCATCCTTATATCTCCAAAAGGCGAACATTTCCCGATGCCGGCCAAGTTAACCTTCCTTTTTACCAATAATATAGTAGAATATGAGGCCTGTGTGATGGGACTTCAAGAAGCAATTAGCAAAGGCATCAAAAATTTACGAGTATTTGGTGATTCTGCGCTCATCATTTTTCAAGTAAGGGGAGAATGAGAAACTCGAAATCACAAGTTAATTCCATATCGGAAATATGTTACGGAGTTAGATGAGCAGTTCGATGACATCACATTCGAGCATATGCCCAGAGAATGTAATCAGCTTCCTGATGCACTGGCAACTCTAGCCTTCCTCCTTCGGTTAGACACAAAGTTGGAAGTTCAGTCTTTCGATATCCGCATACAAGATACTCCTGCACATTGTATGGCCATTGAAGGAAATATAGAGGAAAAGCCTTGGTACAATGACATCAGACAATATTTGCTTAAGCAAGAGTACCCAGCAGAGGCTTCTGAGTCTGATAAAAGAAATATCCGAAGGTCTGCATCCAACTATTATTTCGATGGCTCGCTTCTGTATAAGAGAAACCATGATATGGTATTACTGCGGTGTGTGTCAAAAGAAGAGTCAATACAGATAATGAAAGAAGTGCACGAAGGGGAATGCGGTTCACATGCAAACAGACATGCATTAACAAGACAAATCATGCGAATGGGCTATTATTGGGTCACCAGGGAGAAAGATTGCATTGAATATGTGCGCAAATGCCTCAAGTGTCAAATTTATGGTGATAAGATCCAAGTACCACCATCCAAACTGCATGTGATGGTTTCCCCATGGCCGTTCTCACTTTGGGGCATCGACGTTATTGGACCAATATCTTCGAAAGCTTCCAATGGTCATCGTTTCATTTTGGTGGCCATCGATTACTTTACCAAGTGGGTAGAAGCAGCATCATATGCTAGTGTTACACAAGTTGTGGTACTTAGATTTATGCGGAATAACATTATATGTCGATATGGGCTTCCAGAGCAGATCATCACGGACAATGCCGCCAACTTGAACAGTCGGATGATGGGTAAGTTGTGTGAAACATACAAAATTCAACAACACAACTCGACTCCCTATCGCCCCAAGATGAATGGAGCAGTCGAGGCAGCCAATAAGAACATTGAAAACATTATCAAAAAGATGATCGAGACATACAAAGATTGGCACGAGAAGCAACCATATGCTTTGCATGCTTACCGCACCTCGGTACGTACATCAACTGGGGCAACTCCGTTTTCTTTGGTTTATGGTATGGAAGCAGTTCTACCTGTCGAAGTAGAGATACCTTCCCTCCGAGTACTCAAGGATACTCAACTCGAAGAAGCAGAATGGGCCCGAAGCCATTATGAGCAGTTAAATTTAATTGAAGGCAAGCGTTTGGCAGCAGTTTGTCGAGGACAGCTGTATCAACAGAGAATGATGAATAATTATAATAAAAAGGTGAAGCCTAGAAGCTTTCAAGAGGGTGATCTCGTCCTCAAGAAGCTCTTACCAATCCAGCATGACCATAGAGGCAAGTGGACTCCTAATTATGAAGGCCCATATGTTATGAAAAAAGCATTCTCAGGAGGCGCATTGATCCTTTCCAAAATGGATGGAGATGAGCTTCCTAATCCGGTGAATAGCGATGCCGTCAAAAAGTTTTATGCTTAACTCTCATACCTCCCAACAAGACTCACATTCCTGTAATGAGTGGACTTGGTGAAAACCCGAAAGGGCATCAAGGGTAAAATACAAAGCTCCAATAAAAGACAAAAAAGAAATAAGGGCGACTTGGTGAAAACCCGAAAGGGCATCAAGGGTAAAATACAAAGCCAACAATAAATCCTGAAGGATAAAATCAGTCAGAATCTGAAAGGATCAGAAGCTCAAAAAAATAAGGTTCTTTGCAAATAATGGAAGCAACATCGTCCAGCAGCAGCAACTGCAAACAGTGGAAGACTTCGTCAAACCTAAGGCACACTCAAATCAAATTTGTACATTATGCTTTTAAGACTTGTAATTCTATTTATCGGATGATAACAAGTGGCATTTTATATGATATAAGTATGTTTTGTGGAATTAAACCGACAAAAAATCTATTTTCATCTCCCTAATCATGTTTCATCGTCTTCATCTCACATTTAATTAGAATATTTTAAATCCCCAGTAGGCTCCTTTGGCATTACCTTATGAGTTGGGACAAGCTCGAAAACCTCAAACCAGTTAAGCTCCTCAATTCAGAGTACCAATATCTACATGGAGCACCAACATATCCAGCCTATGCCCAAGTCAAGCTCCTTAACACAGGGGGCTAAGTCAACTAAGCCCTCCATCCACAAAAAGGGAGTTCGCCAGCAAAGATGGAAAGGTCTCCCCAGCTAGAAGGGAAACAAGTTTCCCAACAGTTAGATGTCGGCCAACCTCTCCAGCAGCATTGAGATGAATCCCCATCCCTGGTAGAACCCTTAGCATTAAAACATTTCACTATGCATGTCCGCATACATTACATTGCATTCCTTGCACCGTTTGCATACATTCAGCATATTCTGCAATTTCAGGAACGTCATCGCCTCTGAAGATCTCAAGAGCTCATACTCAGCAAGCTCTCGATTAAGCTCTCTAAAAGCTTCCCTTGTTCAATCTTTCTTAAGCCATTTCCCCAAAGCATCCTTTTAACACTCGAGCACACTTCCCCTCCTTTTTGGGTCACCTCGTAGAGCGATCTCCTTGAGTGAACTCGTAGAGGGAGCCCAGATTGGGTGGCTTCCCAAGCTCACCAATCCCCCAAAGCATCTCTCTCAAATACCAATCGATGTTTCCAATTCAAGCCTATTATTGCTGTGGACTTTTTCAATTTCCAATTCAAGCCTATTACGTTGCTGAAGGCTTTCAATTTCCAGTTCGAGCCTATTATGTTGGTGAAGGCTTATTTTCAGTTCAAGCCTATTATGGGCTTATTTTCAGTTCAAGCCTATCGTTGCTGTGGGCTTTCAATTTTCAGTTCAAGCTTATCGTTGCTGTGGGCTTTCCATTTTCAGTTCAAGCCTATCATTGCTGTGAGTTTTCAATTTGCAGTTCAAGCCTACCATTGCTATAGGCTTTCAATTCTTATTAGGCCTGAGAGGCATTTTCAATTCTTATTAGGCTTGAGATGCTTTTTCCATATCTGTTAGGCCTGAGATGCCTTTTCAATTCCTGTTAAGTATGAGATGCCTTTTTCATTCCTATTAGGCTTTAGATGCCTCAGCAAAATTGTGCAACACCCACGGGCCTGAGAAGCCCCTTTTCATTCTTGGAGACAAACTCACAACATCCTACACTCCTTCTACTCCAATGATAGGTAAGTTAGGTAAGTGCATCAACCCATCCAAAATGATTCCCTTTTATCTTTGTACACTGTTTATATACAAACAATGCACAAAGAGGGGCAGCTGTTGGATCCCATTTTGTCCGGGTTGGACATATATATTCATTTTCAGCTTTATTATTCCATATCTGTTACTAACTTTGTATAGAAAAATAAAGAGGCATAACCATTAAGACAAAGGGTGGGAAAGAGACAGTCACAGATGATAGAAAATCAAATTTGAGAATCAACGCCTCTGACCATACTCAATTATAAGGTCAAACGAAGAAAATGTGGTCAAAACAGCGTTCAGGCTGCTAACAGCGGTCAAAACAATAATTGACTTTCCCAAATAGCACTTCGAATCAGGTCATGAACCTCATTTTCCTATTCTACTTGTCGTTATGAGAATTTTGATATATATTGTATATATTCATTCCCGTAGCATTTTTTTTTTAAAAAAAATCAAAAATATTTTTTTTGGTAATAAGACAGTTTCGAGATGCGCAACATAGCCTTAGCACAAAATGAAACCATTTAAAAAAAAAAAAGTGAACAGTACTCCCGCATACTGTTCATGAACTGCACGCACCTCAGCAAGCACGTTCTGCCGAATCAATAAACTGCACGTTCTCACTAATTCAATCATATATTTTTGTTATTCAAATTAAATTCAAAATAAATAAAAAACCTGCATGTTACGTGACTTGTCATTAATGCATGTTCTGCAGTTTTGACCAACATGCATTATTAACAAAAGGCCAAAACAATGTGATCGGGACTGAGTGACTCACATGACAGCACTTTGCAGAATCTCGGGCGAAAGAATCAGCAATCATAGGTGTGCATTAATTGGGGCAATGCATTAATTGGGACAAAACATTAATTAGGATAATAAAATATTTAATAAACCATCCATAAATGGCATCTCTCTCCCACTCACATTCACTCTTATGGATTCCTTCCATTCCTAAAAAAAAGCCTCTCTCTCTCTCTCTCTCTCTCTCTCTCTCTCTCTCTCTCTCTCTCTCTCTCTCTCTCTCTCTCTCTCTCTCTCTCTCTCTCTCTCTCTCTCTCGTTTTGCGTGCTCACACCCCCAAAAGCAAAAAAAAAATTGATAACCTCATTATCTCTCTCTCTCTCCTACGAGCTCTCCTCCCTATAACCCAAAAATCAATTAAATCCTCACATCATTACACACACACCCTCTCTCTCCAATCACCCACTCTCTCATACGGCAACACCTCCATCCACTCCCAAAAAAAAAAACATCACCCTACCTTCCCATTTTCTCCCTTACGATCTCCAAAAAAAAAAACATAAAAAAGCTCTCAACCTTTATTCTCTTCCAAGCCCAATCTCAAAAACGAATTTCCCCCCAAAAAGCCACTCTCCCTCTTCCTTTCTCTTCATTTTCCTTCCCAAAACCCAAATAAAAAAACCTCATATTTCATCCCAAAAGTCCCACGAATTTTTCCAAAAAAAGCCTACTCTCTCTTCCTTCCTCTCCACTCTCCTTTCCCAAAACACAAATAAAAAAACATCATTTTTCATCCCAAAAAATCCTACGAAAATTTTCAAAAAAAATCATCCTCTCTCTCATTTTTCAATCTTCAAACAAAAAAAAACCCAAAAATCATTACATATCTCCCTTCCTTTACAACAATAAATTAAACCCAATTATCTCCAATCCCTCCCAAGTTCCGATCCGTCTCCGGCGTCAATTTCAAGTTCCGGCCAAGCTCCAGCGCGTTGCACAAGGCGAGTTCACAGTTTTCCACTGGACTAGGAGTTTCTTTCGACACTACCGACGCCCACAGGATAGCTCGGACGTGGTGCTGCTGTCAAGATCGATAAAGTCAGTTCCGCTACCCTTTTTGCTTATTTTGTGCTATATTGCTAAATTTTGTTTTTTTGTTATTTGTGTTTCCTCTTTTCTTTTTTGTTTAGGCGCTGTAATATTATTTTTATCTCTTTGTATTTTTTTTCTTTTCTTGTTGTATTTTTTACTTTTGTTTGTTTAGTTTGTTGTATGGAATTGTAATATATACAAAGCAAAAACAAAAAAAAAAAGAGCAACAAACAAAAAGAGAAAACAAAAAAAGAGAGACAAAAAAAAGAGAAGAGATTGTATTTAGTATTCCGGTACACACACCACACAATTGTTTAATTTTTGGTTTTAGTTATTTTTATTTCTTTGCTATGTTGCATGCTTTTATTGTTGTGGTAATAAATGTAAAAAACATTTTTTTAAACTCAAATCAATACAAAAATATATGGTTTTATTAGGCATATGTTCAAAAAAAAAAGTGTAATTTTTTTTTTTACAAAAAATAATATGCTGTAATATTATTTTTATCTCTCTGTATTTTTTTTTCTTTTTTTTCTCTTCTTGTTGTATTTTTTACTTTTGTTTGTTTATTTTGTTGTATGTAACTATAATATGTACAAAGCAAAAAAAAAAAAAAACGAGCAACAAACAAAAAGAGAAAACAAAAAAAGAGAGACAAAGAAAAGGGAAGGGATTGTATTTAGTATTTCGGTACACACACCACACAATTGTTTAATTTTTGGGTTTAGTTATTTTTATTTCTTTGCTATGTTGCATGTTTTTATTGTTGTGGTAAAAAAATGTAAAAAATGTTTTTTTTAAACTCAAATCAATACAAAAATATATGGTTTTATTAGGCATATGTTCCAAAAAAAATTGAAAAAAATCGTTTTTTTATAATATAGTGATATAAATATATTTTTCTTGTTTTATTAGATATGTTTTCCAATAACAAAAATAAAAGATGTAAAAACGTTTTTTTTAAATTCACATAAATAGAATATAGTGATATAAATATTTTTTGGTGTTATTATGTTAGTTTTCCAATATAAAAAAAAGCAAAAGATGTAAAAAGGTTTTTTTAATTCACATAAATAGAATAAAGTGATATAAATGTTTTTTTTGTGTTATTATGTTAGTTTTCCAATATAAAAAAAGTAAAAGATGTAAAAATATTTTTTTAATTCACATAAATAGAATAAAGTGATATAAATGCTTTTTTTGTGTTATTATGTTAGTTTTCCAATATAAAAAAAAAGAAAAAGATGTAAAAATAGTTTTTTTAATTCACATAAATAGAATAAAGTGATATAAATATATATATATATTTGTGTTATTATGTTAGTTTTCCAATATAAAAAAAACACAAACAAACAATTATGTAAAAAACGTTTTTTTAAAATAAAAACTAATGGTGATAAGTATAGCATTCTTAGATTTATCAAGTACGTTTTTCAATACCAAAAGTAAAACAAAAATAATAAAAATAACCAAAAGGCTTAGTTAAAAAAACCAAAAATGAATAAGCGTGTCCTTTTACAACCACAACAACAACAAAAATTAAAACCCCTCCACTCACGTGCATCCTTTAGACTTATCCATTTGTGGGTTCACTTTAGATAAGGAAATCGAATAAAAAAACAAAAGCAAAAAAACAAAAGCAAAAAAAAAAAAGTGTTTTCAAACCAAATACCAAAAAGATTTCATGTTCCATTTAAAACAAAAAAAAAAAAAACAACAACAACAACAAAAAAAAAAAAAAAAAAAAAAAACATTTAGGATTTCCTTTAGAAATTTAGGGTAAAATAATTTTAACCATAACTTTAACAAATAACTTAATAAAATAAAAGCATAGACTTTCTAGGAAAACCATAGTGCCTTGACCCAATTACAACAGTGAAAATAAATAAAAACCTCCTCCGAAAATAGATACTGAAAGGGCGTTGTAGGGGTGCTAATCCTTCCCTACACGTAACCAACTCCCGAACCCTTCTCTGATAACATAGACCACACCTTAACTACTCAAAGTAGAGGGTATCCAACTATACCCCAAAAACAGTTGGTGGCGACTCTAAATTTATCACTATTGGTTTAGTTTGTGCCCACCCATCGAGGTGTCTCGGACAATGTTAAGTACAAAATCAGAGGTTGATCGGATACCGGGGGAACCAAAATTGGAGGGTTCATCAAATATTGTTTAATTGTATCGAAGGCCTCTTGACATTCATTGTTCCACACCTCGGGACTATTCTTGCGTAGCACCTTGAAGATGGGTTCACAAGTCATAGTGAGTTGTGAAATGAACCGAGCAATGTAGTTGCGTCTTCCGAGGAATCCTCAAACTTCCTTGATAGTTTTTAGCACGGGCATATCTTGGATGGCCCGGACTTTATCGGGATCAATCTCAATTCCCTGTTGACTGACGATGAATCCCAATTGCTTGTCTGATGTAGCCCCAAAGGTACATTTGGATGGATTTAACTTCAATTGGTATTTTCGTAGTCTGTCAAAGAGCTTTCACAACACTTCCACATGGTCCTAGTCTCCTTTCGACTTGGCAATCATATCATCGACATAGACCTTTACTTCTTTGTGCATCATGTCATGGAACAGTGTTACCATGGCTCTTTGATAAGTTTTCCCGACATTTTTGAGTCCGAAAGGCATGACATTATAGCGAAAGGTGCCCCATATAGTGATGAATGTAGTCTTTTCCTTGTGTTTAGGATCTATCCAAATTTGGTTATAGCTAGAGAAACCATCCATGAAGGAAAACATAGTATGTCTTGTAGTGTTGTCTACCAAAGTGTCAATGTGAGGTAGTGGGAAGTTATCTTTACGACTAGCCCTATTAAGGTCGCGATAGTCTACACACATACGGACCTTCCCCCCTTTCTTTGGAACTGGTACGATGTTGGCCACCCATTCCAGATAGTGGGTTACACTAAGGAACCCTACATCCCATTGTTTTTTGACTTCTTCCTTGATCTTTAGTATTATCTCCGGTCTCATCCTCCTTAGCTTTTGCTGGACAGGCTTACACTAAGGTCTTAAGGGCAACTGGTGTTGTACTATATCTATATCCAATCCTGGCATATCTTTGTAGGACCAGGTGAACACATCAATGTAGGACTTGAAAAGATCAAGTAGCTGATCTTTGACATTATTGGGGATTAAAGACCCCAATCTCAATTTTTTGACTCAGTGGTTGTTCTGAAGTTTACGATTGTGACTGAGTCTTCACTAGGGATAGTGGGCCGGTCTTCTTTTTCTAGCAGGAGCTTGATGTCTTCTGGTAGCTCGGGATCGTCTACTGTGCCAGCTTCCTCTATCTCAGACACTGACTGTTCCCAGTTTGGATAATGGTCAAGTCTTAGGCAACTCGTTTCTTCTTTCCTTCCCATATCTCTAAATTTATCATACCTGTTTGAAAAAGTCTGACTTACTCAACCATATATGATAATACACGTGCCATGAAATGACAAGGGGATGCTTTTAAAAAAGTTTCATTTTATTCCAATTTTTAAAATAAAGATTATAGCAAATTTAGAATTTGAAATAAAAAAACAACAAAAAGAAAACATTAAAAATGCCCCACCAGGTTCCTTGAACTGTTTACATGATAGGGAGGTCCAAGCTTTTCCAATTGTCCAGTTATTGCCCCGGGTCTCCTTGGTGTACCCGAACCGGTTCCGACTCTTCATTGTCATCCCTTGTAGTGGCCACTGTCTCTTCCCTTTGATTTATAAACCCCGCACTCCAGAATGTAGCTCTTAGTGGTGGAAAAGTCATTTTCTGTTCTTGAAAGGTTCTTTTCTCCAATTTAGCTAGTCGGCTATCCCTTCTTCTTGCAGTCTCTAATTGCTTGTCAGTTTTAGTAGGCTTGTAGCCTAGCCCAAATCTTCCAATGGTGCTTCGAATGGTAACAGGTTCTTTGATCCCTTGTCCTTGTAAGCCCAAGCCTTTTCCTGCTTTGTGGCCCAGCTTCAGCATGATTGATGCTACCATCCTTAATGCTTTTAGTAGTTGTGTCCCAACATCCTGATCAGTTGTAGGATTCGGGAGGTAGGTTGCATTGACAACTTCGAATGAGCGGAAGGAACATTTAGGGATATCTTCGCTGCTTTCAATGTAAGGGACAGAGAGAGGTTTGGTGACAAGGATTTCTGCTTCCCCGGACACACATATGAGTTGCCCGTCTACAATAAATTTAACTTTCTGATGGAAGGTTGAGGGGATTGCCCATGCTGCATGAATCCATGGCCTTCCCAATATGCAACTATAATAAGGAGCAATATCCATGACCTGGAACTCCACTATGAATGTGCTCGGACCGATTTGTAGTGGTACATCTAGGGTTCCTACTACTTCTCGCTTTTCTCCATTGAAAGCCCTGACAATCATGTGAGTGGGGCAGATATGAGACGGATCCATCGGTAGTTGCTTTAGAATGGGTGCTGGCATAATATTCAAAAATGACCCATTATCAATTAGTACACGCGAGATGATGTGGTCCTTGCACTTAACAGAGATATGCAAAGCTTTGATATGTCCAACACCTTTTTGAGGGAGCTCTTCTTTACTGAAGCTGAGAAAGTTGCTTGCCACAATATTATTTGCGATCCCGTCTAAATTTTCCACGGAGATAGACGGAGGAACATAAACTTTGCTTAGGACTTTCATAAGGGTTTCTCAGTGTGGAGTAGAATCCATGAGCAGAGATAATAGTGAGATGCGAGCCGGATACTGACTCAACTGGTCAATGATGTTGTACTCACTTTGCTTGATTAGCTTCAGAAATTCGGTTACCTCTTCTTCCGAGATAGAGGTATTCTTGTCCCTTGGCACCGATCTGGGGATGATATCTTGCTCCACAACTTTACCTTTATCGGCTTTGTTGATTTCTGGCGGTGTGTATGAACGACCAAACCTTGTTTTCTTTTCTTCTAAAGGGATCCCTGCGATGACGGATTTGCAGTGATAGTCCCACGATACTGCTTTATCATCCTTGTATGGGAAAGGCGACGGTTCCTTAATAGTAAGGGTTTTGACCTTTTACATCAATGAGTCGGCCTTCGGCTTCTCCGTGTATTGGATAATTAGGGGTTTCGGTGGCCCAGGCCTGGGTGCCATTTGTGTCCTATCCGTGGAGGCCATGCAGATCTCATGACGTTCTTCCAATCCTGAGATCTCCAGCCTTATCGAGTCTAGCAGCTTTTAAACTGCTTCTTGGAATTCTGTACACTCTTCTAAATCATGTCCATAAGCTGTCTTATGATAGAGGCAGTGCCTCTTCCAGTTGTTGCCCCTGTTGGCCTCAGTCACATCTTTGGTTACTATGAGTCCATTCTTATGTAGGGTCGTGAACAACTAACACTTGTCCATCTTGATTGTGGAAGCATGTCTAGGAGAAGTTCCATATTCAGCTATTATATGGGTGACATTGCCCGAGTGTTCCGAAAGAGGGTTGGTACCCACATTAGGAGTGCCAGTCATTTTAGAGAAATCCAGCCACCCAGCGTCTCTCAAATGTTGTACATTTCTTTTCAAGGCGACACAGTTTTCTATGTTATGTCCAATTCCAACCCCATGGTATGCACAATTGGCATTAGCTTTGTACCAATTAGGAAATGGAGGGTTTACCTGTTGGATCAAACCCAGAATTTGGATAATGCCGTTAAAGCCTTATGTAATTTGATCTGAGATCCTTTGTGTTTATTTGATCATTGCAGAAGGTATGTCACTAATCCAAAGATGCACTCGTGAGAGCAAAGCTAAGGACGGATACATAATCCCCGATCCGGACAAGAGTTAGTGTCGTCAAACACTTGGTAAATAACCAAGTAACAATAAGTGCGGAGTAAGGAAAATAAATGCGGAGTAAGGATAAGTGCGGAGTAAGGAAAATAAGTGCGGAGTAAGGAAAATAGATGCGGAGTAAGGAATCCGGACTTATTACTCGCCCGGAGTAAGGAACTTACATACGGAGTAAGGAATTTACATACGGAGTAAGGAACTTACACACGGAGTAAGGAACTTACATACGGAGTAAGGAACTTACACACGGAGTAAGGAACTTACACACGGAGTAAGGAACTTACATACGGAGTAAGGAACTTACATAGGAGTAAGGAACTTACATGCGGAGTAAGGAACTTACATACGGAGTAAGGAACTTACATGCGGAGTAAGGAAGCGCGACACGGACTAAGGATTCCAACATGAATAGATACGGAGTAAGCAACCACGACACGGAGTAAGGTTCCGAGCTTATTAACTACGAATAAGGAAAATTACACGGACCAAGAAGACACTTGCTCCAATGAAACCGCATTTAAAGTTATCGGCTCGTGCTGTCCCGATGTAAGAAGAATGCATTTAGATCAAGAAGAATCTTACACGTGGATCATCCGGATATGTGGACACAACCTTAATTGTATCTCGGAACTCACAAAGACACTTATACTCTTCAAATCCAAGATCTTGAGCTCCACAATCCGCAGCGAGTCAAGGCGGACAGTCACGAGGGATAGTTAGTGCGGAACGCATTCCGAACTTCAAGTTCCAAGGTTGTCTCCTAGGAATGTTTTTGTATAAATATTCATACTTATACTTCTTGTAAAATGAGCTAAATAGAGAGAGCGAGAGCGAAGAAGTGCAAAAATAGAAAAGGCACTTGGCTAGTGTGTGAATTCAAAGTTGTAAACAGTGTAAGAGAGTGTTTGCTTCTATTTTGTTGTAATCACTTTGTGATAATAAAACAAAATACTTCCACTATCTGGTTATCTTCCGCAGTGATATTATCACTTAAACTAGATAAGTCTTTGGGTCTTGAGAGAAAAGAAAGAGTTCGAATAAGAGCCTATTCACCCCCCCCCCCCCCTTTAGGCTCCAAGGGACCATAAGTGGTATCGAGCAAGTTCTACTTCGTTTAAGTAGAGATCCCACTCTTTCAATCTCAGAAATGGCCGAAGAAAGCGGTATGCTTTTCAACACTCGCCTTAACTCCGGAGGTGCACAGAGCCCATCCCAAATCGAAGCGGCGGTGAAAATGTCGATCCACCACAACTGCCGCTGTCATCGCTTCTCAACCACGGAGTTACGGGTTTACTCTAACGAAACCGCCCAAATTCACACCGAGCTTTTCTCCCAGTGGAAAGCTCGCATGAAGATGTTTATGGTTTGCCATGATCATCTTATGTGGCCATGTCTTCATCGGAGATTCCATCCGATGACTATCGGAGAACATGGCGTAAGGAGGCCAAAGCCGATCTTGAACTTACCAACGATGAAAGAGCCCGGCGGTGCGCTAGTGAAAAGGCTCGGCTTATGTTACATCGTCCTTGGATTCCGAAGCTTTCACGGACGTCCAGGGCCGCACGACACAAAAGTCTGTTTGGGACAACCGACAATCCTCTATGAGGGAGTCGGTCCCAAGATGCAGAATGTGATTTGTACTCTCGGACGGAACTTTGAGAGTTTTAATCATAAACCGGGCGAATCACTTGAAAGCATCTATCGGAGATTCGGCAAGCTCATACTTGAACCGAAGACCGTCAATGAGCATTACTCTCAATCCCGGATCAATGACAAGTTCTTTCGCTCCTTGCCGGATCGCTACTACTCCAAACAACTCCGGATGCAATCAGACAAAAGCGCGGTATGTTCCCCTTGAAGAACTATATGGAGAGCTGCGGACTCACGAAGTCGGGTTTAAGTACTCGACGAGATGAAAAAATAGCTCGGAAAGAAAAGGGGGTAGCTCTCAAAGCTCCGAATGTCTAAACATCCGAGGAATGATGATACGGACGTATCCGATAATTCGATTCGACGAGGAGGAGGAGATAGCCCTTCTTGTCAAATCCTTTGAGCGATTCCTACGAAAAGCGAAAAGGGATCGAAGACGCTCATCATCATCGTTCCAACGGAAGGAGCGACCGGAGTCCGGCTCCCAGGAATGTTTACCGTGGGAAAACCGGTCACGGGCCAAGGAATCGGTCCAAAGCAAAGGTGGCCGAGAAAAGTGACAAGGTAAATTCTCGCCGCTCCACCTCGGATAACAGCAAGAGCAAGAGAAAGGCGCTCGTGACAAAATACATGAGTGGCTCGGAAGAAGAGGAGGAATCCTCGGATGATGAGCCGACCATTAAGCCGAACGTCCGCCTCATGGCAAATCGAGGTACCTTCTATCTCGAGCTCCCGAGTAAATTAGAATCTCTTACTATTGCATGTGATCATGAAAAGAATGAGAGACTAATAATAACTCAAATGTACAAAGATATGGAAAGTCGGAATAAACGTTGAATTTACCATTAATAGACTCGAAAAGGACGTGCCGACTTGGGGAAAGGAAGCTTGGTATCATGATCTAAGAGCTGAAAATCATCTCTTAAATACCAATCTCTCAGGCCTAAAAGTTATAGTTAAAAGACTCGAAAATGAATTGGAACAGAAAAAGAAATAAATCGTAGTGGCTAAAATCCGGGAAATGCCTCTACCTTTAGGACCGATCCTGACGACATTGAGTCAAACCTGGTCTAGGTTCGAACCATAACCTCCATAGCTAAAGCCACCGAGTGTCCTCCGGATTTCACTCCTAAACTAACCAACTTATATCCTGTTAGTACATCTAAACCGTTGGATGGTTTCATTTCAGGTGGCACCATAGTTTATGATCGTGGAACCGAGGTCATTCTCGCACTTCTCGAAGCGGTAGCACCGTAACTAAAGATGAGGGAAGGCCTTTGAGTTAAAGCCAAAAGCGTAGCACCCAAAAAGAAAGACAAGGCTAAGGTCGACGCATTTAGGGCCAAGAGCGCGTCACCCAAACGCAATGGATTAGGCCACGGGAACAGTAGAAAATCAGAAATCTAAGAGACCCGTATCCCCTGTTTGTACTTCACATTATAGTGTCTGTTCCATTGTGGGAAATGGGTCATTATCACTATGAATGTTGGAGTCTATCTGATAGCTGGCTTTGTAATCAATTTCAATCAAATAAAGATCAGTTTTATAAAAGGGGTTCTTGAGCAAAACAAAATCTAAATCTAAAAGGAGTGTCTCTCCCAAGAAATCCCAAATAAAAGAAGCAATTAAACTAACAAGTTAATGTCAACTTGGAAAGCTAAGAGTCCTAACAAAATCAAATCCGTACATGTTGACAATCTCGTTGCTCACTCTAACCGCCCGAAACAAGTTTGGGCACCAAAAGTGTAAATTGTTGTCTTTCGGAGCATCTCTGGAATGAATTGCCTGATCACTTGAAGTTAAAGATAAATCAAAGCAAGTGGATCCTTGATAGTGGATGCTCGGACATATGACGGTGACCGACTCTACTTGTAGAAGTTAATGATAAACAAGGTCCATCGGTCTCATATGGCGACAACAACAAAGGTAACTCGGGTATGGCACTTTAACTAACGGTGTGTATCAATCACTAAAGTTGCACTAGTCGAAGGTTTAAAGCATAATTTGCTAAGTGTCGTAAACTATGTGACAAAGGATTTCCGTTTCCTTTTTGTCCAACACCGTACAAGAAGGAAAACTTATCCTGGAGATGTTAAGTTATCCGGATCAAGAGATGGGGACATATACTCAGTGGTCTTAAGAAATAATTCTTCGACCCTGTATGTTTCCTCACGAAAGCAACAGATGAAGATAGTTGGTTATGGCAAGCGATGCGCACATTTGAACTTTAAGACTTTGTCTAAATTAGCATCACTTGATCTTGTCACCTGGTCTACCCAAACTCAGTTCTCCAGAGACACTCTCCGTCGAGAATGCCAACTTGGTAAACGGACCAAACACGGCTTTAAGAGCAAATCGGTTAACTCAATAACCGCTCCTCTGCAACTTCTTCATATGGACCTATGTGGTCCTATATCTCGTTTATCACTAGCTGGTGCGAGATATACCCTTGTGGTTATCGATGATTTCACCAGATACACATGGGTGATGTTCCTGAAATCAAAGGATCAAACTTTTGAACATCTTGTAGATCTCTTCAACTGGATAAGAACTCCACAAGGTGGCATTAAATGCATCAGGAGTGATCATGGTCAGAATTTGATTTTTCCGAAATGAGATCATATTGTTCTGAACGGGCATACAATGACTTTTCGCGCCCCTGAACCCCACAACAAAATGGGGTAGCCGGCGCAAGAATCGAACTTTAGTTGAGCTGGTAGATCCATGTTAGGGCAATGCTTCCTCTCGGCCTATGGGCAAGTGGTGTCCATCGCCCGCTATGTTCGAAACGAACTCTAATAAATAAATCTACCATGAAAACACCCTATGAGATGTGGAGAGGTGAAAACCTTCAATTTCACATTTGGCCTTCGGATGTACTTGCTATATCTGATCAATGGCAAAGAGACCCGGAATAAATTTGAACCAAAAATCGATGATGGGATTTTTGTGGGTACTCACTTCATAGCAAGGCTTATCGGGTCTTCAATAGAAAACTTTTAAAGTTGAAGAATCTATCCATGTTACCTTTGATGAAGCTAATCTCGATTGGTCAAAAGTCGGTCCTTCAAATTCTAACTGCGGTCATAAACGAAACGTCGATTACTCAAAGTTTATGAATATTCTGCTACACATCCTGACCGGTATCCTGACCAACCACGTGGCATCCGCGAAACACAACGGAATTTTGTGGATGATGCTACGGATGACTCGGACTCCGGACTACCACTTAGCTCCGGACTACCACTTAGCTCCGGACTACCACTTAGCTCCGGACAAACTCCTGCAGATACACAAAATTCCGGAGCACCTTCAAGTCCATCCGGACTAGTTAACACTGAAAGAAACAGTGTTGAAGAACCAATCGGTTCATCCGTACCTCTAAATACGGAAACATCTACTCCGGACGAAGCCCAACCGTTGATACAATGAACCACCCAACTGGAAGAGCTTCAAATTGTTCAAGGACAACCAACACACGCACAGAATTATAGATGGACTGAAACCATCCCTCGGATCAAGTGATTGGTGATCCTACTGTTGGTGTAGAACAAGAGCAGCCACCTCAAACATGAGTCTTCACCATGCTTTCTATCTCAAATAAACCAAAGGTGGTAGATGAAGCTCTTCGGGATTCAAACTGGATAAAGCCATGCAGAAGAACTGAATCAATTTAAGAGAAATAATGTGTGGACCTTAGTACCAAGGCCTAAGTCTGCAAGTCATTGGCGTTAAATGGGTGTTCGGAACAAACTTGATACGGATGGAATAGTAATCCGGAACAAAGCCGACGGTAGCCAAAGGATATCGTCAAGAAGAGGGAATAGATTATGATGAAACCTTTGTCCGGTCGCAGACTTGAGGCAATCCGAATGTTTACGGCGTATGCTTCATATGAAAACTTCACGGTTTATCAAATGGACGTCAAGAGCGCATTCTGAATGGAGACCTTCAAGAGGAGGTGTATGTTGAACAACCTCCCGGCTTCATTGAACCTAAGGCAGACATCTTGTCTACAAACTTGAGAAAGCTCTATATGGTTTGAAGCAAGCTCCCGAGCCCGGTACGACCACCTTCGTCGAATTCCTACTTGCTCATAACTTCCAAAAAGGGAAGATAGATACCACCTTATTTCTACGACAAGAGAAAGGACACACTCTGATCGTACAAATATACGTGGACGATATCATTTTCGGATCAACAAACCAAGCTTTGTGAAGAGTTTGCTAAGTTGATGAAGCAAGTTTGAAATGAGCATGATGGGAGAACCGTCCTACTTCCTTGGAATTGAAGTCAAACAATTAAAGGAAGGAATCTTTATCAATCAGCTAAGTACACTGCGATCTTATTAAGAAGTTTGGTATGGAAGGTTCATCTCCGTCAAAACTCCAATGCCTGTCGGTGCCGTTAGATCCAGGATATGGACGGCATATCAGAAATGTGACTGACTACGGAGGATGATCGGATCCTTGCTCTATCTTACACAAGTCGCCCGGACATTATGTTTGCAACTTGCATTTGTGCACGATATCGCGAATCCCAAGGAGTCACATATGCTTCATGTAAAACGGATCTTAAGGTATCTCAAAGGGACGATGAATTTGGGGCTCCGGTACTCAAAGGAGTCCAACTTCACCTTATCGGGTACTGATGCCGACTTCGCTGGATGTCGCATCGACGAGGAAAAGCACAAGCGGTACGTGTCGGTTTCTTGGAAATAGATTGATCTCATGGTTCGAAGAAGCGAATTCCGTATCAACCTCTCTTCTTGGCCGGAATATATCTTCTTTGGAAGTTTGCTGCGCAGACTACTTTGGATGCAAAGTCAACTTACCGACTACGGATTCAACATGTCCTCTATTCCACTTCTTCGTGACAACACTAGTGCAATTGCCATCAGCAACAATCCCGTCATGCATCCTAAGACGAAGCACATTGAGGTCAGGTATCACTTCATACGCGATCATGTTCTTAAAAATCATATTTCACTGGAACATGTTGCCTTGAAGATCAATTAGCGACATATTTACAAAGCCCCTCCCGATGCAGGTTTTCGAACTACTCTTCCAACTAGGTATGCTCGACTTCTCGCATAGTTTCTCATTTAAATTTCCACAACGGTATATTCTCTCACAAACCATGCATTGTATGTTTATGAAAGTAGTAGAAAGACCGCATTGCTGATCATACTTACCGACTCCACGGTTCCATGTTTCGATGTTAATCTCAACCTCATAATGGGAGGATGCTTGCGTTTCCCGATGAAGTCGTTTAAAGCTAACATAATTACGGTTTATATGATTTACCTCGGTGGATTCATGATCTTCATATCCATTAATCACCACATGATCAAAGCATGTTCATTTAGATTACTCCATTAACGTGCATAGTTAAGGAGTGAAATGGGCTAGCTTGGAATGCCTGGTGGATGAATACACAAACGCATTCCCGATGGCCGAAGTATAGTCTTCTAATAAGATGACGGTCTTGAACTACAAATTGGAACGGTCAACCGAGAGGATTGCACAATCTACGGGGAGAAAATGCTTTATATTTTTATTCGAGAATACCCCCGTATATGTCTCATGACCTTTTTCCTTGATCGTCTATCCGAGGGGGAGCTTTTCATTGAGAGGATTAAATGATCTACGGGGAGCAGCAATGAACCCCTAATATGTCTCGGATACTCCCTTCTCTACGCTATTACTTAGGATCCGCTGGACATCTGTTTTAAATCGGAAAAGTGGCATGTGTGGATGTATGTTCTTCCTTAACCATGCATTTTAATCGATTAATCATCCGCATTCTTCGACATGTGTTCACCTTTATCATTTCACACTCATGAATCCTAATGAAGCCAAATCATATGATCTTTTAATTAATCTTAGCTATTTGTTCAGCAAGACGGTTTCGCTATGTCGACCTATATGAACCCGTGTATTGCTATTACATATGCCCTGACTCAGTAATATTGATCAAGTTCACATTGCGTACGTCTACTACATTCTTAGCCATGCATGAGTTCTGTTTCTTATTAGTTCGGATTATCTTGTTTTTCACCGATTATCTTCTCTAATCCGTACTAATCCTTGCCTGTTAAGCTTTTGTATTTTAGTATATTTTTATTTAGCTACGGTTCAGATTTTCTTTTGCAACCATATTGATAAATCCATCCATAGTCTCGGATTTGAAGTGTTGTGGTACTTCTCTTCTCTTTGACTTATTGACCGCAAAGGAATCTACTCATATTCTCACCAAACTCTGTTTACGTGGACAAGGTCTATTATTCATCCGGATACTCTTTCACGAATATTATTAACTCCGGATGAGTGTCGGCTCTTTCCTCCGGACCCCGACTTTGTTCAATTGTGACAATCCACGATACTCATATGTCGCATGCTTTTGAGGAGGAATAATGATGATTCATTAAATGCCTATCTCGGGTTGCACACACACTTCTTGGATGGCAACCGGTTGTCATCGCTACTTGGTCATGCGGTCTCCACGACATCGTTTTATTGGAGACGCCTCGATATCCAAGACAAATGACATCGCATGTCGCGCGGGTCCCCACCTCCCTCTCCACATTCCTAGACCCGCCGACCTTTGCGGACTCGGTCTTATATGTTCCGATCATTCTGCGAAGCACAGTATTGCTCATTTCAAATCCCTAACCCTCTCGTTGCTCCTTCTACTGTCAAGACCTCACCTTTCCTCTTTTCCTTCCCATCAAATCTGCCATGGCACCCAGAATCTTTCTTTCCGGCGTTACTCCTGGCCATCTAGTTGATTGGAATGCTGTTTCGATCCTCCGGATTGGTTTCTCCAGCCTTCGCCCTCTTCTTGAAGCCTCGCACATACTCAACCTGGTCTCCAATCCCATCGATCTTCTTATCGATGACATTCTTGAGTATTACCAACGGATTCGCTGCACCAAAGATTCCATAACCTCTTATGTCCGCGGTGAATCCATCGTCATCACTCCGGCTGTTCTCCGCGCCGCTCTTCACCTTCCTCTTGGTGAACCACAACGTCCGGATGCCGAACGGATGGCGGCTTTATGGGGTGCAGAACAAGGGGAAGGAATACAAGGTGAAATCCTTCCAAGGGTCGCTATCGATGTATGGCGACTATTCTAAGTCGATGCCTCCGGCTCGCACATCAGCCCTGGACTCGGGCCCGTATGATCTTCTACCGGCCATGTACGGCGTCTTTGAAGGTCTTCCAATGGATTGGGGATGTTCTTATTTCGCTTGCTGCTGATCGGTCACAAAACCATTCTATGGGCGCATCCTCGGCATTGTCTTCCGGATCTTCGTCCGGACCATTTCGCCAAGTTGATGCTGTCTCGTTTCCTGGCTCTTTTATCTTCGTCACCTTACGCCAGGACGGAAACATGACCGTCGCCGACCCACGGTAGCTCTCCGCGCTTTGCCTGCCTCGGAACAACAAGGCGCTCTGTTGGTGACCCTCCGACGCCAAGCCCCCGAGGTCGGTTACAGACACCGATCCTCCCGGATTCGGTCGTAGCCGCGCCCTCCCACTCACGAGCCTCCCACCCAAGCGTCCGTGCCGAACCGTCCGAGGTTCGGGGCCCTCTCGGCGCGGTGCGTCGAGAGCCGTTTCTCGCCCCCTGCGCCGCCGATGTCCCCACCCCTCCACATCCGGCTATAGCCGCCGCGGTTGCACTACCGCCGCCGCCCCCCCCCCCCCCCCCCCCGATGTCCCGGCCGCTTCTCCTGAAGCCCCCTTGCCTCCTCTACCTAACCCCGAGATTACCTTGACCATCTCTCGCCGTCACCTTAACGGACCTCGGCTCCGTTTCACCTAGCCCACACCTCTTCCATTCCTGACACCGATCTCCGGGTATTTTACACCCGCAATACCCAATCCCCGGAGACTATGATCATCCGGAACCTGGACCACGGCTTTCTTACCGGGCCGCCATTCCCGATGTGTCGTTCCCTACACCCTCCGGCCCGGTCCCCTGCTACCCGAAGTCCCTCTACCGCTAAGGCTGGGCCCTCTTCCCTGCCGCCGCGATTCCCGTAGTTGACTTGTCTGGTCAAGCGGGTCTCTTGCTCCGGATGCCTCCAACGCTCCGGATGCCTCCGAAGCTCCGGATGCCTCGATGCTCCGGATGCCGCTGCTTCTTCTTCTTTACTCCTGCGGACTCCTTGCCCACCGCACTCCTGCTCCTGTTCTGCGGGGAGTCCTCCAAAGCTCCAGAGTTAGCACTTGGCGTGCCTCTTTTGGCACGGTCCACTCGATGCTGTCTTTCCGCTCGGTGGACCGCCATGCTCACGCTAAGCGTCCAAATCTCGCCATGCCGCCAAAGTCGATGCCCTCGGCGCCCAACCCTCTGGCCCTCACCGACTCCTCTACTTCCATTGAGCGAAAATGGATCTTGTTGCCACCTCCGTTCATTCACCGTCTACTTCCTTCGCGGATCCGGCGCATACGATGGCTCGTCCTCCCGTTGCTTCCCGACGATCCGCCAAACCGGGGAGAAAGTGTCATCCGATCCGTCTACTCCTTCGCCCCACAACCATCTTCCCGGACCGAGAAGCGGCCCGCCACTTCGGTGCTTCGGGGAGTTCAAATTCCCAAACGAAGCCGCTTCTCTCAACCAAGCTCCTCTATGCACCTCGAGCTCCTCCTCCATCCTCCTCATCCGCACCTGATACCTTCCTCCCATCCTATGCGGAGTTTGACCCGTCCGATGCGGATGGAAACTTGCGCAAGGCAATGAAAGCCTATCTTTGCGTCTTCTGCCGAGAGAAGATGTCTTTACGAAATGTATCCTTTCTCTCCGGCCGACATTGGACTCTTTGTTCGGAGAAAGGACTCTTTACTAGAAGACATTGACAACTTCTCGAGGGTCTGCTAAAATGGAGATGAGGCCGTTTCCATCTCTTTACGAAGACGGGCACTTGTTTGAAGTTCGCCATGTTGGAATGAGGGCTATCTTCCCAAGTGTGGAGTTAATTCGGACTTACATCGACGGAATCGTCGAAGACAACAAGCCATGGAAAACTCTTTCAACCATCCTCATTCCATACCGGATCATGTCGCCACACTTCATGATGGCCCGTCTTCATGATTCGGTCCAAGCGATGATTCTCATTGATTCTCATCGGATTGTGGAGCACTTCGTTAGGAAGAATCAATGGGAACCTCTCGTGTCTCGGACTAACAGGCCGTGAAGAAAGCCGGACTATATGAAGAGTTGGGTATCACACCCCCGCGCTCTCTGCGAGAAACTCAAGGCGACATTCCGGGGCAAGAAGCAAGTGCCACAACAACGGATGGAGATACTGGGGCCTTTGTTTGTCATTTCATCAAATCGTTTTGCTTAGTGGACAAACATTGGAGCCAACACACCACCTTTACGATCGCGACAATGGAGCTAAGAGAGAAGGCACAACTATGATCTTAAGTATAGTAAGCCTTATGTACCTTAGTGAAAAATCTGTATTAAGGCTGATTTGTATTTAGTTGCTGATCAATGAAATTGGTTGTGGTGTATATTACGTATGATATTCGTTTGATCGCTTACCGGATCGATTACAAAGGGTTTAGCATATCCATAATTGGGGGAGATTGTTGGATCAAACCCGAATTTGGATAATGCCGTTAAAGCCTTATGTAATTTGATTCGAGATCCTTTGTGTTTATTTGATCATTGCGAAGGTATGTCACTAATCCAAAGATGCACTCGTGAGAGCAAAGCTAAGGACAGGATACATAATCCTGATCCGGACAAGAGTTAGTGTCGTCAAACACTTGGTAAATAACCAAGTAACAATAAGTGCGGAGTAAGGAAAATAAATGCGGAGTAAGGATAAGTGCGGAGTAAGGAAAATAAGTGCGGAGTAAGGAAAATAGATGCGGAGTAAGGAATCCGGACTTATTACTCGCCCGGAGTAAGGAACTTACATACGGAGTAAGGAATTTACATACGGAGTAAGGAACTTACACACGGAGTAAGGAACTTACATAGGAGTAAGGAACTTACACACGGAGTAAGGAACTTACACACGGAGTAAGGAACTTACATACGGAGTAAGGAACTTACATACGGAGTAAGGAACTTACATGCGGAGTAAGGAACTTACATACGGAGTAAGGAACTTACATGCGGAGTAAGGAAGCGCGACAGGACTAAGGATTCCAGATCTTGAATAGATACGGAGTAAGCAACCACCGACACGGAGTAAGGTTCCGAGCTTCATTAACTACGAATAAGGAAAATTACACCGGACCAAGAAGACACTGCTCCAATGAAACCGCATTTAAAGTTATCGCTCGTCTTGTCCCGATGTAAGAAGAATGCATTTAGATCAAGAAGAATCTTACACGTGGATCATCCGGATATGTGGACACAACCTTAATTGTATCTGGAACTCACAAAGACACTTATACTCTTCAAATCCAAGATCTTGAGCTCCACAATCCAGCGGCGGTCAAGGCGGGCAGATTACGAGGGATAGTTAGTGCGGAACGCATTCCGGAACTTCAAGTTCCAAGGTTGTCTCCTAGGAATGTTTTGTATAAATATTCATACTTTATACTTCTTGTAAAATGAGCTAAATAAGAGAGCGGAGCGAAGAAGTGCAAAAATGAAAAGGCACTTGGCTAGTGTGTGAATTCAAAGTTGTAAACAGTGTAAGAGAGTGTTTGCTTCTATTTTGTTGTAATCACTTTGTGATAATAAAACAAAATACTTCCACTATCTGGTTATCTTCCGCAGTGATATTATCACTTAAACTAGATAAGTCTTTGGGTCTTGAGAGAAAAGAAAGAGTTCGAATAAGAGCCTATTCACCCCCCCCCCCTTTAGGCTCCAAGGGACCATCATTACCTTTTTTAGAGGTATTGGACTTACGAATCTCATTGCCAACATGTAATGACCAGTGTTTTGGGATGTGGAGTTAGTCACAGTTTTGCCTTTTGGGGTGGCAATTGTTGGGCTTTAAGGAGTTTTATTGCCATACACATTGGCTTAAATTGTGGGTATTTTGTCCTGTATGGATGCGGAAAGGTTGCGGCATGTTCCCTTTATCAAAACTACGTCCTTTTGATGGTGGGATTTCATTTATCAAAACTACATCGTTTTAATGTTGGGTTTCACTTATCAAAACTATGTCGTTTTGATAAGTGAGGTGTCTTTATAAGGAGGTGGAGGTCTCTTTGTTTTAGGTTTAGGGTTTCTTTCCGCCAGCCGCCGTAGCCGTCGCAGAGAGAGAGAGAGAGAGAGAGAGAGAGAGAGAGAGAGAGAGAGAGAGAGAGAGAGAGAGAGAGTTCCTAATCATTGCTGTTGTGGTGATTCGCGTGGGTGGATGGAGTCTAGCATGGGAGCAAGAGCAAGGAGGAACCTTTTGAGATAGGGGTTCTGTCTCTTCTAGTACCCATTCCGGGGTTAGGCCCTGTGGTAAATGATTTTGTAGTGTATTGTCGTTGTTATATTATATATATGTAAATCCATATAGGTGTGATCTCTTATATGGATGTTGGCCTTCAATGGCATAATTTGTTTGGTGTGAACTCTTGGGATTCGTTGCGTGGCAGTGGGTCTTAGAGGCCATTGGGAATGTCTGTGTTGTTCGTTAGGCTTCGTTCCGCTGTAGGTTCACGTGGGGAAACCTTGAGGTTTCCAGGGGGGGAATATATTTGATTTTATGCCTGTGTGGCTGAGACGTATGTTATGTGTTTGATTTTATGCCTGTGTGGCTGAGATGCATGCTATGTGTTTGATTTTATGCCTGTGTGGTTGAGATGCATGTTATGTGTTTGATTGTATGCCTGTGTGGCTGATTGTGGAACCTGTGTGGCAGATTGTGGATCCTGTGTGTTTGATTGTATGACTGTGTGGCTGGTTGTGAGCCTGTGTGGCTGGTTATGAGCCTGTGTGGCTGATTGTGGGCTTGTGTGGATGTGGACGTGGGCTTGTGTGGCCGTGGAGCCTGTGTGGCTATGGAAATAGTGGTGTTTGCCCTTGTGGTTTGTATGCTGTCATATTTATTTAGGTTGAATAAAACCTGTTCATACTTGTATCACAACACTACCCCAGTACACATTGACATGTAGGTGCTAGGAGCATGGGATGGGTTGGGGAGACATGATCCCTACTGAGCTGTGGTTGCTCACCCCTCCTATTGTGTTTCTTTTCTTTTTAGGGATCTACAGGCGTTAGGTGGGAATACCAAAGTGGAAGACAGCTTTGCCATGTTGTTTTGTTTAAATGTTATTTGGTGTTATGTTTTGCAATCCCAGTGGAAAATAATGTAACCCAGTGGGGAAGAATTGTAAACATTTAATTGTAGTTTGAAATTATTAATAATATGATTTTGTTTTTGTGCAAATTTATTGTGGTTGTGTGTTAAGTCTTATGTGGAATTAATTCCAACCCCTTGCCCACCGGGTGGGTAAAGGGGAGTCACGAACCGGTTTCCTCGGGTTGGAAATCCGGGGCGTGACAATATGGTATCAGAGCATGGTCTAGTTGGCCTAGGGTAGTGGGCGGATTTGGTTATCTTGAGTCCTTTGGAGGAGCCTGGAGGGATGTGCCTGATCAACGCGGTCCTCTTTGAGCTTCTAAGGTGTACTTGGGGTAGCCCAGTCCTGTGGTAGGAATTGTATGCATTGGCATTAGGGCACTAGTTGCATTTGTTGTCTATGTGTGATTGTGTGGATAACTGAGATAAAGCATGTGATAGGAAAATGTGAGGAACGTGATTTAATCTGTGCAACTCTGATTTTGTGATAACTTGAGTTGTGTGCTTGTGGAAATGCTACTTGTGCAATGTGACTTAATGAGAACTAAAATGTGTGTAAAGTGTGTAAAGCTATGTGATAATTGAATTGATAAATGGGGTAGAGGAAGGAAGACTCGATAGATTCGAATTTGTTTTGACGTTTGTATTCCTTACTTTGTGTAGTAAGAATGCCACCGAGGAGAGTGACGCGTGCGTCTGGGGCAGTGGCTGATGAGTCATCTACCCATGAGGGACTAGGTGCGGGGCAGCCCGATGGAGGACATGCGCTGTTGTTGGCATAGCTACAAGAGGGCATCCGACAGGAAGTTCAAGAGCTGAGGGAGGGTATCCGGCAAGAGGTTCGGGAGGAGGTGTGCCGTGAGATGGCAGCATAGCAGGCACCACCACCACCACCACCAGTGGGGGAGTTACCTCGTGAGCGTGAGAGTTCGCTGGGTGGCGTACCCATTCACCGTGTAGAGGATGACGTTGTGACGAGGTTCCAAAAGGAACAACTGCCGAGATTCAAGGGAGAGGTAAACCTAGTGGTAGCTGAGCATTGGTAGAGAATAAGGTGAGGCTGGCCATTCGGCAGTTGGAGGGGAATGCTTTGGAGTGGTGGCAAAGTGTCGCGGGTAGCCGTGAAGTGCAGTTTATGTTGTGGAACGAGTTCCTGCAACTCTTCCACGATGAGTTCTTCCCCGAGACTCTGGCAAGGGAGGAATTCGACAGCTTGAGGCAGGGGTCGAAGACAGTGCCCGAGTATGAGCGGGAGTTTCGGAGCTTGAGTAGATTTGCTCTTGAGGCTGTGGCAAGGGAGGACCTGAAGGCCCACAAGTTCACCTTGGGTCTCAGGCCAGCCCTTAGGCAGAGGGTAGCAATATTGCATTTGAGGACGTATGCTGAGGTTGTTAAGACAACCCGTATAGCTAAGAGGGAGCTTGATGATGGGAGGCAGGCCCATCAGGGTCGACAGTTACAGGGTGGGTCTGATTATGATACAAGGCCCAAGAGACCCAAGATAGAGGAGGGAGGTAGCAGTTCCTTCCGCAACAGGGGTCAACCCTCAATGAATCCAGGGAGGTTCACCTTTGGTGGCAGCAGGCAGGGAGGTTTAGTAGGGGGTCTCCCAAACTGTTGTTATTGCTATAGGGAGCAAGGCCATGTCAAGAGGGAGTGTCCCAAGAAGGATTGGCACTGCAAGAGCTGTAGACGAGAAGGTCATTTGAGCCGAGTTTGCATGAGCAACAACAAGGGAGCAGGAGGCATGATATCCAGCATGAGGAGTGATGCCAGTTTTCGTGCACCAGCGGAGAGACCAGCTTGTCAGTGGCAGGCTAGTCAGGCAGGATCTAGTCAGACCCGACCTCAGGGGAGGCCGGAGTGGCAGCAGACTAAAGCTGGAGGCAGCCATGGCGGGAACCGTCTAGTAGGTGAGCCGACTAGTGGCACGGGCCAAGGGAGGGTGTTTGTGCTGAATGCGACACCCCAAGAGGAGGCTAAGCTACCACCTCCACCGGCGGAGGGTGGGGCAGGACCTTCAATGGTTAGAGGTACCCTTTTGATCTCTCGTACGCTTGCTTCTGTTCTTTTCGATATGGGTGCATCACGTTCATTTGTTGCTGAGCTTGTAATTGATGGCTTGGGATTAGTATGTGTTAAGGCAGAGAGACCCCTAGTTGTGGAGTCTCCGGTGGGAGGTGTGATTGAGGTGCGGCGTGTGTGCCGTGACTGTGTCTTAACCATAGGAGATGTGGAGCTTAGCTTCAATTTATATGTGATGCCATTGAGGACGTTTGACCTGATCTTGGGTATGGATTGGCTTATGGCTTTCCAGGCCAAGATAGATTGCTATCGGTGCCGTGTATCATTCGTGTCACCTGCAGGGGTTTCTTACACATTGCAGGGGGAGTGGGATTGTGAAGCGAGTCGGGCTGGACTAGTGTTGGACCAGTGGGGTGCCATTACCCACAGATTGGCAGCCCTAACTTTTGCTGAGGAGGGAAAGATGGGAAAAAGGGTGTGGCCAACAGTTGTTGACCAATTTCAGAATGTCTTTCCTGAAGAGTTGAGGAGTTTACCACCTAAGAGGAGCGTGGAGTTCACTATTGAGTTGGTACTGGGGACGGGTCCAATCTCCCAAGTGGCTTATCATATGGGACCAGCTGAGTTGAGGGAGCTTCAGAGGCAGATAGAGGAGTTGGTGAACCAGGGGTATATCAGGCCGAGTACCTCACCCTGGGGTGCTTCGGTGCTCTTTGCAAGGAAGGCAGATGGTACACTTCGTCTTTGCATTGACTATAGGAAGCTGAATTTGGTGACTGTGAAGAACAAGTATCCATTGCCTCGGATAGATGACTTGTTTGACCAGTTGAGTGGGGCCCAGTGGTGTTCCATGATAGATCTGCGATCGGGGTACCACCAGTTGAGGGTTAGGGATGAGGACATCCCTAAGACTGCTTTTCGGTGCAGGTATGGGCACTATGAATGGGTGGTGATGCCTTTTGGGCTCACTAATGCACCAGCCATGTTCATGCATCTTATGAACCAAGTTTTTGCTCCATACTTGGATTCTTTTGTAGTTGTGTTCATTGACGATATTTTGGTGTATTCCAAGATGGAGAGGGAGCATGTTGAGCATTTGGCAATAATGTTGCAAACCTTGAGGGACTAGCAGTTGTTTGCTAAGTTTAGCAAATGTGAGTTTTGGATGTAGGAGGTTCATTTTCTTGGCCATGTCGTGTCAGCTGAGGGGGTTAGAGTAGACCCAGCTAAGATTGAGGCTGTATCATCGTGGAAGAGGCCAACTAATGTCTTCGAGATTCGTAGTTTCCTTGGCTTGGCGGGGTATTATCGTTGTTTTGTAGAGGGGTTCTCTCATTTGGCGGCTCCTATGACGGCGTTGACCAGGAAGGGAGTGAAGTTTGAGTGGACTGACAAGTGTCAGTAGGCGTTTGAGACTCTCAAGACCCGTTTGACCACTACACCTATGTTGAGGTTACCTAGGGAGGACGTCCCATATGAGGTGTATTATGATGCATCCAGGATTGGTTTGGGGTGTGTGCTTATGCAGGAGCATAGTGTAGTAGCTTATGGGTCGAGACAGTTGAAACCACATGAGCAGAATTACCCTACTCATGATCTTGAGTTGGCTGCTGTCATCTTTTCTTTGAAGAGTTGGCAGCATTATCTCTTGGGGGAAAAGTTTGTGGTGTTCTCCGACCACAAGAACCTTCAGTATATTTTTACTCAGAAGGACTTGAATTTGAGGCAGAGGAGATGGGAGGAGTATTTGCAGACCTTTGACTTTACTCTTGCCTATACCCCGGGCAAGGGCAATATTGTGGCTGACGCATTGAGCAGGAAAGGAAAGGCTGAGGTGGCAGTGCGAGTGGAAGCTGATGGAGCAGTTGGCGATGTTGCAGTTATAGCCTATTGCTCGTGATGATAGGACAGTGCTGAGTCCTATTGTTGTTGTGCCTGAGTTGTACCAGCGAGTCCGGGAGGGACAATTGGGTGATATTGAGTGTGAGGTTCTTCGTGCCCGTATTGAGGCTAGTGAGCTATCTGAGGACTGGACAGAGGGTCTTGAGCATGAGTTGTCTTTTCAGGGGCGGCTAGTAGTGGCTTTTTCTCTCAGAGATGAGGTGATAAGGGAGTTACATTAGTCTAGAGTTGATGTGCATCCTGGGGGTACGAAGATGTACCATGCACTTCGGGGGCATTTTTGGTGGCCTGGGATGAAACGTGATGTGACTGCTTTTGTTTTGAAGTGCCTCACTTGTCAACAAGTGAAGGCTGAACATTAGCGGCCGGTGGGCATGTTGCAACCATTGCCGATAGCGGAGTGGAAGTGAGACCACATAGCGATGGACTTTGTGACTGGTCTTCCACCCACCACTGGGAGGAAAGACATGATATGGGTGATTGTGGATCGACTCACCAAGTCGGCCCATTTCCTTGCTGTTCGAGAGCGGGATTCCATTGGGGACTTGAGTTAGCTATATGTGAACGAGGTTGTGCGACTGCATGGGGTACCATCGTCAATTGTGTCCGACAGAGATTCGAGGTTCACTTCTCATTTTTGGGCAGGCTTGCAGGAGGCTATGGGGACAAAGCTTAACTTGAGCACAGTCTTTCACCCTGAGACTGACGGTCAGACTGAGAGGACAAATCAGACATTGGAGGACATCTTAAGGGCATGTGTGTTAGATTTTGGGGGTTCGTGGCAACTCACCTTCCTTTAGTGGAGTTTGCCTACAACAACAGTTATCAAGCATCCATTGGGATGACTCCTTTTGAGGCATTGTATGGCAAACCATGCCGATCACCTTTGTGTTGGACTGAGGTCAGAGAGGCAGCTCTCTTGGGACCATAGTTGGTTCAAGACGCTACTGAGAAGGTCAAGTTGATTCGTCAGCGCTTGTTGTTCGCGCAGAGTCGACAGAAATCTTATGCAGATCAGTGGCGGTGACTTTTGGAGTTTTCTGTGGGAGATCATGTGTTTCTCCACGTCATGGACATCAACGATTTGGGAGAGGTTCCAAGCTGTCTCCGCGGTTTATTAGTCCTTTTGAGGTTATGGATTGTGTGGGGCCAATGGCCTACCGGTTAGCGTTGCCACCACAATTGAGTCGGGTGCACAATGTGTTCCATGTGTCCCAGTTGAGGAAGTATCATCCTGACCCCATTCATGTGATTGATTGGGGGACATTGGATATTGAGGATGACATGTCCGTTGTTGAGGCCCCTATCTGTATACTAGATCGGCGGGCAAAGCTTTTGCGTGGTCGTGTAATTCCTTTGGTTCGCGTGCTGTGGTAGCACCATGACATTGAGGAGGAGACATGGAAACATGAGTCCATGATGTGTGAGCAACACCCAGAGTTGTTCGAGGATGAACAATCTTAAGGGTGGGAGGTGGTTGTTGGCCAAGGGATAGTGATGTGCTTTCCTGTATTAGTTGTTCATAATCTGGTGTATTTGTATTGTCCTTTAGACATGTATTTATATTTGAGATGTGTATTTGTGCCATGCAGGTATGTGTTATATGCATTGTGATGCATGTGGTTGTGAATTATGGTGGTGCTTTGTTGAGTTTGCGGACGTATGTCTTGTTATATGCTATGTGCGATGTATGAACCATTTGGGGTGTTGTGGCTTGCCGTTCTACAAATGGGTAGCATGTGTTGGTTATTCCTTGCATGTTGTTTCTTTTCGAGGACGAAAAGTCTTAAGGGGGAGAGGATGTAATGACCCGTGTTTTAGGATGTGGAGTTAGTCACAGTTTTACCTTTTGGGGGGGCAATTGTTGGGTTTTAGGGAGTTTTATTCTCACACACATTGGCTTAAATTATGGGTATTTTGTCCTGTGTGGATGCGGGAAGGTTGTGGCATGTTCCCTTTATCAAAACTACATCGTTTTGATGGTGGGATTTCATTTATCAAAACTACGTCGTTTTGATGGTGGGATTTCATTTATCAAAACTACGTCATTTTATTGTTGGGTTTCACTTATCAAAACTACATCATTTTGATAAGTGAGGTGTCTTTATAAGGAGGTGGAGGTCTCTTTGTTTTAGGTTTAGGGTTTCTTTTCACTAGCCGTCGAGAGAGAGAGAGAGAGAGAGAGAGAGTTCCTAATCAATGCTGATGTGGTGATTCGCGTAGGTGGACGGCGTCTAGCGTGGGAGCAAGAGCAAGGAGGAACCTTTTGAGGTAGGGGTTCTGTCTCTTCTAGTACCCATTCCGGGGTTAGGCCCTGTGGTGAATGATTTTGTAGAGTATTGTCGTTGTTATATTATATATATGTAAATCCATATATGTGTGATCTCCTATATGGATGTTGGCCTTCAATGGCATAATTTGTTTGGTGTGAACTCTTGGGATTCGTCGCGTGGCGGTGGGTCTTAGAGGCCATTGGGAATGTCTGTGTTGTTCATTAGGCTTCGTTCCGCTGTAGGTTCACGTGGGGAAACCTTGAGGTTTCCAAGGGGGAGAATATATTTGATTTTATGCCTGTGTGGTTGAGACGCATGTTATGTGTTTGATTTTATGCCTGTGTGGCTGAGATGCATGTTATGTGTTTGATTTTATGCCTGTGTGGTTGAGATGCATGTTATGTGTTTGATTGCATGCCTGTGTGGCTGGTTGTGAGCCTGTGTGGCTAGTTGTGAGCCTGTGTGGCTGGTTGTGGAGCATGTGTGGCTGATTATGGATCCTGTGTGGTTGGTTGTGAGCCTGTGTGGCTGGTTGTGAGCCTGTGTGGCTGATTGTGAGCCTGTGTGGCTGATTGTGGGCCTGTGTGGTTGATTGTGGGCCTGTGTGGCCGTGGAGCATGTGTGGCTATGGACGTGGGCCCGTGTGGCCGTGGAGCCGTGTGGCTATGGAAATAGTGGTGTTTGCCCTTGTGGTTTGTATGCTGTCATATTTATTTAGGTTGAATAAAACCTGTTCATACTTGTATCACGACACTGCACCAGTACACGTTGACATGTAGGTGGTAGGAGCATGGGATGGGATGGGGAGACATGATCCCTACTGAGTTGTGGTTGCTCACCCCTCCTACTGTGTTTCTTTTCTTTTCAGGGACCTACAAGCGTTAGGTGGGAATACCAAAGTGCAAGACAGCTCTGCCATGTTGTTTTGTTTAAATGTTATTTGGTGTTATGTTTTGCAATCCCAGTGGAAAATGATATAACTCCAGTGGGGAAGAATTGTAAACATTTAATTGTGGTTTGAAATTATTAATAATATGATTTTGTTTTTGTGCAAATTTATTGTGGTTGTGCGTTAAGTCCTGTGTGGAATTAATTCCAACCCCTTGCCCACCGGGTGGGTAAAGGGGAGTCACGAACCGGTTTTCTCTTGTTGGAAATCCGGGGCGTGACACAATAGTCGGGTATGTGCTTCCGTATAGGTGATAGGAATTGGATCAAATGTCTCCTTTCCTGCCTTTTGCTTTTGCGATGGCTACTTTGACTGCTCAGGCTGGGATGGATTGTTTGAGTAAGAATTCCCACCCTGAGACTGGTATTGTGGGTTTGGGGCTTGCGCAATGTAGGACACTATCAGAGATCCTCCATAGAATCCAGGTGTGGTCGATTGTTGGGGCTGTTGTGACCCGGTGCTGTTATCGTCAGCCTTGGGTTGCCATACTGCCTGAGATTCTCCTTCTTTCTTTCGGTTGGAGGAAGGAGGCTTTCTAGAAGATTCGGACTTGCTTCCTCCAAATTTACCTTCCCTTATGCTACCTTCAATTCGTTCTCCTGAGGCAACCAGGTCTACGAAGCTACTTGAAACATTCCCAATTAGTTTTTTGTAGTAAACCCCCTTCATGGTGCTGATGAAGAGGGTAGTAAGTTCTCTTTCGGTGAGTGGAGGCTGGACATCCATTGCTGCCTCTCTCCATCGTCGGGCATAAACTTTGAAGCTTTCATTACTTCCTTTTTCAAATGACTACAGGGCCAGCCGATCTAACGCCAGTTCGGTGACGTGCTTATATGGAGCTAAGAATGCCGTGGCGAGCTCACTCCATGTTCTAATACGACTACCTTCAAGTTGGATGTACCATCGCAGTAGACCACCTATTAGGCTCTCCTGGAAGCAATGCATTAAGAGTTTGCCATTGTCTGCATGGGCCGCCATCTTGTGGCAGTACATCGTCACATGTGTTCTAGGACACTGAGTACCATTAAACTTTTAAAAATCAGGCATCTTGAATTTGGAGGGAAGTACTATGCCTGGCACCAAGCATAAATCATGAGGATTGGTCCCTCCATTGTTTTTACCCCCTCCATAGCTTTCAGTCGGGCCTCAATGGATTTCCAATCAGATGGTTGAGTGAGGGATTCCACAGCTTCCATGATATTTGGGGTTGCCGCCCCCATAGCAGGTGGTGTAGGTGGGACTTGATGTGATGCCCCAGGAACCATGTTTGCTGGAGCGTAGACTTATGAAGCATGTGGAGCTTGCTCTTGCTCCTGATTAATGGCCCCTACAGTTGGGCTAACTTCTCTCTCAAAAGTCAGCTTGGCTAGCATGTCCATCACAGTCTTCAACTGGGCCTGCACTTGGAGCATGCTCCACCCGATCTCTTCTTGAGCCTGCTCAAGACTAGTAAGTCTATCCTCAGTATGCTCTGCCATTGAAGGAGATGCCTGACGACTGGAGGACCTTAAGTTGTATGAGTACCCAATTCTGCTGAAGGACTTCTAGCAAACCTGGATAAGTTTATTGAGAATTTTTTGTTTCCACTTTTTAAATATGAATGCATGATATGCATGAGATGCAAAGACACAAACTTTATTAAGCTGAGGAACCAAACTTCAAAGGGTATAAATAGCCAGACTGAATTAAAACAAATAAAATGACATGAAATCCCTAAAACTATATGTTCTAGGACAAGCTTTGATTATCTCCTAGCGGTGTCTTCTTCGGAGGCTCCTTAGTCGCTCATTCTCCTCTTCAAGCCTACTGATGACCATCCCCCTTGCTAATGACTGCTTCCTTGCGTGGCTCTTCTGTATCTTAGCCACTTCCAGCTGCTCCACCATTTTTTGTATGGCTTCCCCTTGTTCTTGTACTGTTTGTTGCAAAACGGCATTCTCTTGTAGCAAAGATGTAGTTGTATCTAGGACAACTATAGGTTCTTCGTTGGAGGCCACATCTTTAGCTGCAATGTCCTCGCCTGTGTTGGGGAGAGGGAACAACTTCTCCTTCCATGCCTTGTATTCTAATAAGACAGGAGTAGCATGTAGATTGGCCTTGATCTGTCGAGGGGTGGCCCAAGCTCTATGCATCTCAAAGATTGCCCGTTTTGCCCCAGGAGCACCATATTCCCTATCGCAGACTTCCATCCCATGTAAGACTAGGACGATTTGACGCCCTTTAAGTTGTCTACCCACCTGTAATGGTGCGTATGTAGTGCTTTCCCAAGGGCCAATTAGTGGGACCCAGTTATAGCTGCCGCAATTATACAACAGGCTTGATCTATGCATCCAAGGGGCCCTCCAAATGATATCCTCATCTCCTAGTGTATGGAACTTGTGCATCCAACCTTCCTTGTCATTGGGTAGCCGCCACCCATTGTCTAGAATATCTAGCAAGGTTGTAGCAGGTAACACATATACTTCCTTGAAGCATGGAAAGCTGCATGGGAAGTGACTCTTCAACCATGTGCATAGGAGAGGAAGACAACCTTTAAATTGTCCTCGGCCTCTAACTCCGATGTAACATAAGGACCTAATGGTTTCAGCTAAGATGGCAGGAACAGGGTCATTTCCCTTTATCAATTGCAGGACAAGTTCTAGGACTTCCCCATCAATGAAGTTTGGATTCCGAGGGAAAATGAGCAGACCATAAACAGCAACAGTGAAAAGTATATGGGTTTCCTCTTGAGTTGAATGCTGCATCATCCTCTTGAAGAACTCCCATGGAATGACTTCATGCTTCCCATCCTTCTAAATGATTGGAGGAAATTCGTTAGCTTGTATGTCTAGGAGACAAGCCAAAGTATGCCGGCATGATTTTCGAGGATCATAGTTGAAGATGGCCTTCTTTTGATCTACTTCTTGATTAAGAAGCCTTTTGTATTCTTCAATGGTTGAGACCAGATCCACGCCATTAAAATAGAAACACCTTCGCCTTGGATCCCAGAAGTTCACTACTGCAATGATCATGTTCTCATCTATTGGTAGTTGAGTTAGATATAACAGATCCCCAAAATGCTTGATGTTTGCGGCTTGACTCCTTGAAGACCACTTCTTCCATATGGGTGTGAGCTCAGGAGCACGATTCTTTGGGAGCTCAATGTGTATGTCTCGGACCTTCTGTGGTTCCTCTTGAGAAAAATTTCCCAAGTCCCTTTGGATTATCCTTGATGCGAGAGCGACCTCTTGAACATCTTCTCTGTCCACCTTGTTAGCTAGAAGATGATCAAAGCTTGCCATATTTCCTAAATGAATGTGTGCAATGCTATGATATGCAATGAATGAAAATAAGGGGCTAGTAGACAATGATGGATAATATATACAAGGGGTTAGCAAGACAAGTACACAAATGTCATAGCAAGGCTCAAACACATGAAGGTCATGCCCCTGATGGGCTTCTAAATCTTGCTATCTTATTCATTGGTTCCCAAGCATTCCCTACTTAGCCTTGTACCACGAGGGCATTAATAAGAACTAAGAGGGAGCCCCCGTACCCCAAAGGGCATTAACAGAGGGGGTCCTTCTTGTACCTCTTGGGGCATTAACAAGAAATGACCACTGCCTGAGTGAGACATTTCAGGTATTCCACGTAGACAAGCACAACCAAATCCACGTGGGCAAACCTTTACTAGCCTCTTCTAATCTTGTTGTGTTAGAGAAAACCTGGGTATAGGGTTATAGAAAGAGAGAGAAGCATGTATGCATAGTTAAAACAATTATAGAATAAAAAAAATAATCATAAAAGAAACAAGCAAGCAAACATTCCATAAATTAAGACCATGGCTAGACTCTCACAACAGTCCCCAACAGAGTCGCCAGCTGTCATCACCCGTTTTTGACCAGGCTTGTACTGGCTTTTGTGAAAGCACTCCATGCTAGTTCATTCCATTGATCCTAAAGTCATCCCTGCACAAGGCTCGCACAAACCATTATAGAAAAGAAAAACAGAGTCGCCACCACACAAATTTAAGGTGTGATTAGGCACCTAGAAAAAGAAAGGTCTACGGTTCCAAAGAATTAGGTTTAGGAGTCGGTTATGTGTGGGGAAGGAAGAAAAACTCTTGCACCCCCACAATGCCCACAATTGGTACCTAGTCTTAATCTATGGGTGTTTACTTGCATTATTCAAAAAGAAGTTATGTTTTTATATTTTTAATTTACGGGAAAATGGAGTTTTTAGGATCTAAACCTTAAAAAAAAAAATCAAAGCAGATAAAAGGGTACATTCTAATTTTAAAAAAGGAATGTGGGATCTAGGCCTATGTGACAATATTGAATTTTTATAAGAAAACAAAAGTTATTTTCATTTTTTAAAAAAGAAAACAAAAACAATTTGAATTCAAATAAGAAAATACTACCACAATTGATATTAGCCCAAGTAGACTAGCATATGAGCATCTAGGGCTCAACCCTCATGACCGCCCAGGCCTTATTTAAATTTTCTAGAAAAGATTTAAGTTTTTTTGTTTTTACATTTTATTATTTTTGAAAATAATAAATGAAAAGAGAAATGCAAGCTATTTTTTTATATTTTTGTTTTTTAAACTTTGACAAATAATGAAAAAAAGAAAATAGAGAAGTTTTTGAGTTTTATGTTTGCAAACAACACAGAGAAAGAATTAAAAAAAGGAACAGTTTAATAAATAAACAAAAGTAAAGCAGGGAACCTGGAGAAATTAAGATGATGCAGACATTGGTTCCTCTTTCCTACTAGTGATTCCTGAAAACACAGTGATTAGTAAAAGAAATCTTCCTCCTTGATTCGGTGTATTTCCTTTAACCTTAGCTCTTTCCACCAAAAATAGGAGAGATTCGGGTGCTTTTCTCCCAAAATGAAGTGTTTTCGCCTATAGAAATTCTCAGAACTTTCTCTCTGATTTTCTCTCTCACAATCCCGTCCAACAAGCTCTTTTTTTTCTCTGATAAAAATCCTCTCTAATTTTTATCTCTAAGAAATGCAGCCAAAAATTCCTCTCTCTGAATAATCTGCTCTGATACGTGATAATTGATGTCTTCCCTCTCTACCTCTTGGGGCGGTCTATTTATAGGAATCCCAGGGGAGATAGCCCGTGCCTTGGCATTTATTGGATGCCTTACAGTCCCCATGAGTCAACTGCAATGTTCCAATGAAATAATGATTTCGGAAATGTAATTCTTGGTTCTCAGGAATGAAAAATAATTATTAATCCTGATTTATTTTAAATCTCCGCCTAAGGCGATTGTATCTGGATGCTTTGGTGGCTAAATAAATCTCTGTTGTATTGGTGCTGTTGAGAATTAACGGCTATGCAGTCCCCAGAAGTCAACTGTGATGTCCCGAGGAATTTAATTACGGAGGCTCCCTGTCCCTATGCTTAAAAATGGAGTCCCAAGACACTATTCGTAATTAATGCACTTGGAAAAAGGATTTTTAGAGTCTCGATGCGTTGGAGCTGGCTTTCAGGCTGATGGAGGAATTGTCTTTGGAGTTATTCCGAATCATTAACCAGGTTTGACCTTCGGATCTGGGCTTATTTCGGATTATTGACTAGGTTTGACCTCCGGATCTGAGCTTATTTTGGATCAGCGGCCTTATTTCGCATCAATAGGTCCTTATTCCGCATTAACAGGTCCTTATTCCGCATCAATGGGCTTAGCTCGGATTTGACCAAGTTTGACTGCTGGATTTGGGCTTATTCCACATCAGCGGGCTTAGCCCAGATTTGATCAAGTTTGACCTCCAGATTTGGGCTTATTCCGCATCAACGGGCTTAGCCCGGATTTGATTAAGTTTGACCTCCGGGTTTGAATTTGCATTTCCCTAAAAATTTCCTTGTGTGGGCTTAGTCGCCACGTGGTAACTCTACTTGGGCTTCCCTAGGCCTCTTTTATTCTCACTTGTTGTGTAAGGAGAGTGTCTTTATATATATATTGGGCGAAAGAGAAGCAAAACTGCCAATGTGGGACAAACATGCATATGAAGAACTAAAATTTGTGGAAAATAAGGCAGATTTCTGGAGCAACTTCAAAAAATTCATAACTTTCTCCACAGAGCTCGGATTAGGGCCAAATTGGTCTTGTTTTTCTTGACATTCTGTCATCTATCTCTAGAAATTGGAATCATTCGAAAAGAATCCGTCATTTAGGAGAAACTTGGAAAACACCGCACAGAGGTACATGATAATGGGAGCATTCTACCCATCAGATTCAAAAATTCATAGTTAATTGCACAGAACTCGGATTATCCTAAAAATGGTTGGCAATGATAGATAAAGATGTTATCTAACCAATTCAATTGACTTTGTTCAATTCCAACAAGTATTGAGAAAGTTATTGGCAACATAGTGCGCTGCGTACTGGGTGTTCCACCCAAACATGATCACCAACTTTGAAAAATCATAACTAATTGAATACAGCCCGGAATAATCTCAAACCAGTTGGAAATGATAGATAAAGATGTTATCTAACCAACGCAATTAACCTTGTTGGATTATGACAATTATTGAGGAAGTTATTGGCAAAACGATGCGCTGCGCACCGGTTGTCCAATTCAAATTCGTATGAAACTTGATAATCTCTTCATTTCTTCTTGGAATCAAGTGTGGTCAAGTGCGTTGTTCTACAAATTGCATCCTCTATTACTTAGTGCTTGCTTTTGGGAATTTAAAGGTCTCCCAAAGTGGTCCTTCATCTTGTGGTCTTTCGCCGAGTACAATTGCAATCTAATCTGGTCAAAATGAGGTTCAACACAAGGTTGGTACTCCCTGCACCCTTTGGAGAAATAAGGTCTCCTCCCCCGGCCTGGTATAAACCAAATGCTAGATGCGAGTATCATGCTGGTGGAGCAGGACATGATATTGAGAATTGCATAGCATTCAAAAGGAAGGTCCAGGCTTTGAAAGATGCAAATTGGTTAGATTTTCCTGCAATGACGGAGACGCCAAATGTGAACAGCAACCCTCTCCCAGAACACTCCAATAATGTGGCTAATATCGTGACTGAAGGACGGCTAGAGAAGGTTTCACAAATACATATGGAGAAGCTATATTTGTTTCATTTACTACAAGAACATGGATATATACTTGCTAAAGACACATCAAAAGCAAAGAGGGGGGTAAATTTGAAAAAATAATGCCCATATCACAAGATGTCATGAGGACATGACATTAAAGAATGTAAGGAGTTTTCTGAGGCGGTGCAAAAACTCATGGACCAAAGGATGATCGAACTCTCCAAGGAAGAGACAGATAACTAAAGCTATATGATCCAAGGAGACTCACCATAGGTGCCAACACCCCTTGTCTTGAACGTTAAGACACCAGAAGCCCCATTGTTGCCACATGGAGTCAGACCTCTCATTATACATGTCTTAGATCCCGTGCTAGACAACAAGGTGAAAGCATAAATCCACAATTGCCTCATAGAATTACACCTCTCACCATCAGTGTTCCTATTCCTTTCCCCTACAAGACTGATAAAGCTGTCCCATGGAACTACAGTTGTGAAGTTGTCTAGGGAGCCATTGTAGCATAAAAAAAAACCAGGAGCAGTCAAGCTTATGCGCCTGAGATAGCTGATAAGGCAAAGAAGGAGAAAAATGTGGAGGTCAAAAATGAGCCAACACTGGAAACAACCAAGAAAGGAGCACCAATCGCTGAAGCAGAGACAGTCGAGTTTTTAAAGCTAATGAAGCAAAGTGAGTATAATATTGTGGATCAGTTAAGTCGACAATCGGCTCGAATATCTCTACTTTCATTGATGATGGATTTCCAGTCTCATCAGGAAGCACTAATGAAAGTTCTGAGCCAAGCTTACGTTCCTCCAACCATCTCAGTGGCGAATGTGGATGAGATCGCCAGTAACCTCATCAAAAACATCATCATCAGTTTTGGAGATGACAAACTACCATAGGAAGGGAAAGGGCATATAAAAGTTGTAGGTCCCAAAGTGAGTCTAGAGGGGGGATGAATAGACTTTCGTTGTTCGCGGAAGCTAGACTGTTAGCTGGTTTTGGGTTCATCTATGGATGACTACGTGGAAGTATTGATGGAGAAGAAGACAGTAGTAATGTGAGTGATGATGTGAGACATAATGGATTATCAGACAAATATGAAATGGGAATAAATGCTGATTGCAGAACAGATCTCAGATATAACAGGAATGAACAAAGATAGTTTAGATTGTGGGAAACAACACATAGATTAAGCTCTTAGATAGTGCTGGATCTTTGATGAACAAGAGTTGGTGATTAATCAACGTGTTTGTTCTTGTTCTAGGTTAACACGGCGCTCAGCACTTAGAAGTTCTTTCTCTCGGAGTCTCTCTCCCTAGTGTTGGAACTCTTCCACTCAATTCTGCAAAAGATTATATCTTAATGTGTGTCAGAATCCTATATCTAGTGTTCTGTGTATTCCACGCTTTCAGAGAAAGAGCTTAAACTCCTAATTTTGTTGTTAAGTGTGAGAGAGATATATATTTTAAGTTTGAAGTGTTGTGCGCCTTGTTGTTCATCCGACAGACTAACATCCCGCCACTGAAAATGCGGGATGTCAGAGGATGGGTTGATCTGCTCTGATTTGCAGATCTGTTGCCCATGTTGTGTAGTTGCATGCCCATACTTATGCAGTCAATCCTGACCATTCATCTGTGAGTGGTAGTTGGCAGTAATTAATGCGACATTAAATGTGCTCAACTGCTTGGAATGGCGCAGGCTTACTGTACAAACCCTAGGTGAGGATATCGCTAAGTGGATATGCTTAGGGTTTTCAGTTTGTCTCGAAGGTGGTTGCCTCGTAGATTTGGTGACTCGAAGTTTTTAAGTATAGCCGATATAAGTTGCGAAAGTTGGCTTTAGGCTTTACAACGTCAAATTCTACGAGTCTACGACTCACATATCTTTGAGTCTTCGAGGCTAGAGTTCAGATTAGATTAGTTCTTTTGTGTCATTCTATTAACTGTATGTCTACAACTCTACGAGTGGATCTTAGAGTGACTTCTTCATAGTGCATCTAATCTACCCGTTGTTATAGCTGCAAGTCTATGACCCTAACTCTGCGAGTCTGCGACCTTTGGGTCTCTCAGTTTACTTGACTAAGAGGTTCTTTGGCTCTACGAGTCTTCAACCATGTAAATCTTCAACTCTACAAGTCTTGGATTTCTCATTTCTTCCTTATTCTTTCGTTGTTGCTCATAAACTGAGTCTCTGTAATCTTCGAGTCTTCGACTCTACAGCTTCGACCCTTCAGCTATAACTCTCAGCCTTCAAGATCTCCAAGTCTGTGACGTCTGACAATTTCTTTAGATTAACTGTTACAACTCTTGAGTCTTCGACTCTACTAGTCTTTGTACTACAGTTACATTTTTGTTTGCCAGTCTTTATTGCATTGACTCTTCGACCTTCGACCTACGAGTCTGTGAGTCTCCAGTTTGATTCTTAATAGTGTTTTAAGACTTCGACTCTATGACCCTTGAGTCTACGAGTCTGGCTGTACTTTAAGTTCTGTTAATTGACTTAAGCGCTTTTAGGGACTCTACAGTTCTACTGGCTTCGAGTCTTTGAGTCATGTAAAGTACGTTACTGTTTTTCAGAATTCTTCGACTCTATGAGTCTCTGAATTTAATCGTCGCTTGCAGTAACGCTCTCTTTTCTGCACTGCGACTCTACGACCTTCGACCCTGGATCTATGAGTCGCAATGTGTTCTGTCACAAATGTGCTTCGAGTCTCCAGACCCTACGAGTCTACGAGACTCTCGCCCATATGTCCTGTGACAGTTTTACTTGTACTAACTTCGACTCTTTGACCCTACGACCTTCGGATCTTCAAGTCTCCAAACTTAGACTGTATTTTGGCAGCTTCATTAAATCCTATATATCGAACAAAAGCTATACATATCATGGTCAAATGTAAGGAGCATACCATAGCTCGAGTACTCATCGACAATGGCTCTACTTTGAACATCATGTCATTACATATACTGCAACAACTTCCAATCGATGCATCCTATAGGTGTCCCTATATGATAAAGGTACGGCTATTCGATGGAGGAAAACGTGACGTGGTTGGCACTTTGTACATTCCACTCCTTATTGGGCCTACTACCTTCACGGTAGAATTTCAGGTGATGGACATGACGCCATATTATAGATACTTGTTGGGAAGACCCTGGATCCATATGCTAGGAGCAGTAACATCAAGCCTCCACCAAAAGATGAAATTTATAATAGGAGACCAACTCATGTGTCTCTAGAGAGACAAGTTTCCTCGTCACCAAGCTAGCAGCAGTCCCCTATATTGAAAACAATGAAAATGTACCAGAATGCTCCTATCGGTCTTTTAACAGGGTCAATGTCGCTTCTGCCCCAAGCCATCATCTCTCGAAGGTTGCAAGAATGGTTTGTCACGCCCCGGATTTCCAACCCAAGGAAAACGGTTCGTGACTCCCCTTTACCCACCTAGTGGGCAAGGGGTTGAGACAAATAATTCCACACGACATCACACACATCCACAAAAGACAACCACAAGACAGAAACATTTATCTTTATTAATTTCAAACCACAATAAGTGTTTACAAACCAAACATGCCTTTATTATATTCAAAAACCCTTTTACAAACTTTTCCCACCGGGTTACATCATTTTCCCACTAAGATTACAAAGGTCCCACAAAATATCATCCCAAAATAACATTTAAACAAAACAACAAGCAGAACTGTCTTCCACCTTGGTGTCCCCACCTAACGCCTATAGGTCCCTAAAAAGAAAACAAAACACAGTAGGAGGGGTGAGCATCCACAGCTCAGTTGGGATCATGTCTACCTAACCCATCCCATGCTCCTAGCATCTACATGCAAACGTGCACAAGTGCAGTGTCGTGGCAATAGTATATAAACAAGTATGCTCAACATTTAAGAACATGTCAACACAGACAAGTCATAGGGGCAAGTACAATCACAATCACAACCACAGCCACACAGGCTCCACAGCCACACGCTCCACAAACACACAGGCTCCACAAACACAGCCACACAGGCTCACATACACAGCCACATAGGCCACCATAACTACATAGCACACATAGTCACATTCACAGCACATCAGATATACACATGTATCCAACAATTCACACACAATCCATAATTAACATATCCAAATAGATATCATATCTGTCATGCCCCGGATTTCCAACCCGAGGAAACTGGTTCATGACTCTCCTTTACCCACCCGGTAGGTGAAGGGTTGGGATTAATTCCACACGACTTTACGCACATCCACAATAAATATTCACAAAACAAAAACCTATTAATAATTTTCAAACCACAATAGTTGTCCGTCGAGAAAACCACAATACTTTATTAATTTAAAAATTCTTTTACAACATCTCCCCATTGGGGTTATAAAGGTTCCATAAAATAATATAACATAAATTATATTTAACAAAGTAACAAAGCAGAACTGCTTTCCACCTTGGTGTCTCCACCTAACACCTGTAGGTCCCTGAAAGGAAAACAACACAGTAGGAGGGGTGAGCAACCACAACTCAGTAGGGATCATGTCTCCCCGACCCATCCCATGTTCCTAGTATCTTCACGTCAACGTGTACAGGTGCAGTGTCGTGGTATAAGTATTTAAATAGGAATAATCAACATTTGAGAATAAGTCTACATAAACAAGCCACAGCCACACAGGCTCCACATCCACAGCCACACAGACACCTTAGCCACACAGGCTCCACATCCACAGCCACACAGGCTCACAAGCATAGCCACACAGGCTCCACATCCACAGCCACACAGGCTCACAAGCACAGTCACACAGGCATACAATCAAACACATAGCATGCATCTCAGCCATACAAGCATATAATCAAACACATAGCATGTATCTCCGTCTATCAGGCATATAATCAAACACATAGCATGCATCTTAGCCACACAGGCATATAATCAAACACATAACATGCATCTGGATCAACAATCGTTATATTAAGTATATTCCCCCCCCCCCCCCCCCAAGAAACTCCAAGGTTTCCCACGTAAGCCTACAGCAGAACGAAGCTTAACGAACCACAGACATCCCAACGGCCTCTAAGACCCACTACCACGCAATGAACCCCGAGAGTTCACACCAAACAAAATATGCCATTGAAGGCCAACATCCATATTGGAGATCACACCTATATGGATTTATATATATATATATATATATTATAACAACAGATAATACTCTACAAATCATCCACCACAGGGCCCCTGAATGGGTACTAGGAGAGACAGAACTCCGACCTCAGGAAGACCCTCCGTACTCTTGCTCCCACACTAGACGCCGATCACCCACGCCGTTCACCTCCTGCAGCCACGGCCAAGAGAGTTCTCTCTCTCTCTCTCTCTCTCTCTCTCGCGACGGCTGACAACAATAAGGAACCCTAAACCTAAGAACAAGAGACCTCAACCTCCTTATATAGACACCTCACTTATCAAAACGACGTAGTTTTGATAAATGAAACCCACCATCAAAACGACGTAGTTTTAATAAATGGAACATGCCACAACCTTCCCGCATCCACACAGGACAAAATACCCATAATTCGAACATGGCCCTTAAGGAAAAGATGATCAACATAAAAAAATGAAGAAGACGGTGCAAAAACATGGTTGCACGTGACAAAGACCATTGTCACGTGCAAGCTCCAAATGCCCTATGATTTTGCCACAAGACTTAGAATAACTTTTGAAAGGCTCCCATGCAAAAACACCACTGCCTGTGACAAGCCATTGTCACGTGCACCCCCTAAAGGTTCCCTCTTAGGCTCATCTCTTACCTCAAGCTTGCCCATCATCATACAAAGTGTTCAAGCCAATGTGTGTGGGAATAAGACTCCCTAAAACCCAACAATTTGCCACCCCAAGAGGCAAAACTGTGACTAACTCCGCATCCCAAAACACAGGTCATTACATCATTTCCCCCTTAAGACTTTTCGTCCTCGAAAAGAAACAACATGCAAGGAATAACCAACACATGCTACCCATTTTGCAGAAAGGCAAGCCACAACATCCCAAATGGGTCATACACCACACACAGCATATAACGGGAGTCCGCAAACTCAACAAAGCACCACTGATCGGCAATTTGCAAGTATACAAATCGTGATAAGTAATAAAGTGGATTTTTTTAAGTCCGGATTATCGTACCCAAGGGAAGGATGTAGAATTTGGAAATTTTAACTAGCATATAAAGAGATTTTGATTGAAAATAATGTAAAAACATAACTGAATTTAAAACAGGTTAATTGAATGGTTGTGAGAAATGGAAATGAGCTTGTTCGAGTAGAGATAAGTTCAATTGATAAAGGTGATTGGAGTTAAGATTTCATTTGATGTATTTTTCCCAAGAATATGCCTTAGTTCAATCTAATTCTTTCCTTGTGACAATATTTAATACCCAACCTCTAATGCATGAATTAGCCTTTTTCAAGTGCCATAATTCGTGTGTACACCCTAGCATGGGGGACGGGTGACCCTTTAAGATTTGGGTTGTTTAGTCTAGAGCTAGCACCACACCCACTCTTAACTTGGTATCCTAGGTTTTACACTGGCTTTCGCAAATTATGCAGCCCCTAGTTTGATTATCTTGCAATTTCCAGTAATTATGCTTCATTTTTCAATCCTTCACATAAGTACCAGATATGATAAAATGAAGTGATCAAATCCATTTTATATTTCAATCCAAGATAGTCAATAAACATTCACAAGGTGAAAAAGATTAAACTAAAACATTACAAATTAATTCATTACATCAAACTCCATCCTAACCCCAATCAAGGGTTTTTAAGCTTTCATAGTATAATTGAAAACAAAAGAATTACAAAACATGGAATAAGAAAACCAGAATGATAGCTTGCCTATTTAGACCATGAATTCCAAGGTTGATCTTCTTTTCCCAGCAGATTGTCTTCAAACTCCAAGAGATACCCCAAACCTTCTTCACTCTCCCTTTCTTTACTCTAGATGAGGAATGGAATTGTAGAATGGAAGAGAGTTGTATGATAACTGAATTCATCACAAATGAAGGATTAGCTCCCCTTTTATAGCCTCTTAGGCTGAATTTGAATATTTTGAATTTGAATATCCCATTATTCCTCATAATTCCTCTAAATAATTAGCCCCTCTTAATTCTTTTGTAACTCCCCTTATTTTTGAATTTGAAAATGAGATAAATCCCTCTCTTAAACCCCATAAAAACCGCAATCCAAATACAAAGCACACATTTGAATTTGAATTTCTTCAATTAATTCTTCTTTGACTGAGTGTTTGGTGCTCATTTTTTTATCAAATGACTTTGGTCCAGAAGGGAATAAGTATGCTGCAAAAATAAGAGGTTAATCGTCAAAATGGTCGGGTGAATATTTCTTCACCCGACCATCATGTAGGGTCTTCAAACTTCACCTGGCCGGAAGGAAGTAATGTTCTATGATGCTTGGAGAGTCTGAATATGCGAAATAAGCTTCACCCGACCTAGTCGGGTGAAGGGTCTTTGACCTAAATAAATTGTGTCTATAGGTTTCGCAGCAAGTGCACTGGTCAAGTAATAAAATGGAGTATTAAGACTCCGGTTGTCGAACCCACAGGGAGGTAGCTAATGTTGTTAAGCAGCAAGCACTAAGCTAACAAGTTGAATTTATGTCTGGACAATTAATTTTATTGTTTTAAATTAAAGTATAAGTCTTAAACATGCAAAATGCAGAAACTATTGAGATTGTAACGCAATTTGAAGATAGCAATGAATTAAAGGATCTAGGGTCACAATTTCACCACCCGATGCCTGATAATACTCTGGTTATGGTACTTGCTTAAAAACATTTAATTAATTGCAAGTTTATAATGGTCATCACCCACTGCCCTAACACTTGGTCCATGAAAAGGGAAGTTTAAGTCTTTTAAACCATTTGGTCCATGAGAATAAAAGTGTTCGAAGGAAAACGACCAATTCAACAAATACAGATTTGGTCCATCATGTAATGTCAAATCTAGTTCATCAAATTCTACCCTAGACAAGGGTTGAGATAGTCTAATCATGCATACATCAGACTTTGCATTAAAACTTTAATGAAATAATTAAAAACCATAATTTCATATAACAGCAAGCAAAATTCCATAATCCAGAACATTACAAGACCTTGGGAGCTACATTACTCCCCTAGAAATAAGGTTTTACCCCATAACCATTCTCACAATCACAATAAACCCAGAATAACACATGATTACAGTACCAGGAGAGAGAGAGAGAAATAGATATGATTAACAGCCCCAACACTTCTCCTTCTCTGCCAGTAACCCCTTGCCGTCAAACTCAACAACTGCTTCTATCTCCAAGAACGTCTCTCTTTATCCTCTGTCTGCATCTCAGCCTCCCACAATTGATGCGTTGATCTCCAGTAATCGATGATTGCTCTCTAAGAATCTAGATCCCTTCTTCCATGCACCTCTTCTCTATTTATAGGGTTACATGGCTCACATAAGGTGTGCCCTAGTTGATAGTTGTTGTCGCTACCAAAATGACGTAGTTTTGGTAAGCGACCCTTATTCTTCATTCAAACCTTGAAAACACCTTAAACCAAGTAGAATTTGATCAAGCTCCAGAAGAGAAAAATCATCAGCAGAACAAAACAAACTTGACTTTGCAAAAATATTCTTGCCCGTGACGAAGGTCATTGTCACGGGCACCTCCATTTGCTCTGAAACTTCACCCAGGACTTTATCACATCATATAGAAGCCTTCCACGTAAAAATATCCTTGCCCGTGACAAAGGTCATTGTCACGTGTCACGGACCGAGGCTTATCCTAGCATACTTAGGCCATTTTAGGGTATTTCCCCCTTGTAAAGTGTTATACTTAGCTTATAGAGTAAGTTGTACTTCCCTACAAAATTGCTTTACAACAGATCGATGGGTTCTGATCCAAATGCGACGAGTTAGGATGACCTAGCGTTCCTTCGTACAGGTGGAAACTAGGTGCCGCACGAGTTAAGCTGCTATAAAGGCTGACCCCGTGCCAAGTGGTATCAGAGCACAGTGCGGTGCTAAGTTCAGTGGAACAATCAAAAGCTTCGAGACAGTGCAAAATGACAAACGGAGGATCTGTTGTCATTAGTGGTGGCGACCACGAAGGCCACGACAAGAAGCACCACGCTAAGGAAAGGAGGAGAGATAAGTCCGTTTCGAGGGAAACATGTCCTCTGGAGAGTCGGCTAGCCAAATTGGAGTTGGCGTTAGCCGAACAGATGGAGTTGGTCGAGGAGCACACTGAAAGCATTGAAAAGCTGGACTCAGAGGGTGAGGAAAGCTTTGGGAGGATGCAAGGGCTTCTCAACTCTGTCATGGATGACATGAACTCTTGGTTCGACGGCCTAAAGGACACTCTCACCTCCCAAATCCTGGCGATGCAAGAGGAAATCAAAGAGATCAAGGCGGATTGGTCTCTCTGCAAGATGGCGGTCACCCAAGGTGGCGTTGGCGGCCATTCTAGCTCCAAAATCGACGTGCCAAAGCCTAAGACCTATGCTGGGTTAAGGAATGCGAGGGAGTTAGATAACTTCCTCTAGACTATGGAGCAATATTTCGATGCCTTGAACATTGTGGACGAGGCAAAGAAGGTGAAGACCGCCCTGCTATACTTAATCGATTCGGCTATGGTGTGGTGGAGGCGATGATATGCCGACAAGGAGTGCGGCCTATGTATTATCAACAATTGGGCAGATTTCAAGCGGGAGATCAAGGCCCAGTTCTATCTCCAGAACGCGGAGGACAAGTCCCGGGCAAAACTTTGGCGCTTTACCCACAAAGGCACGGTGCGGGAGTACATCCGTGAGTTTTTAGAGCTCATCTTGGAGATCCCGAACATGTCCTCAAAAGATTCATTATTTTCCTTCATGGACGGATTGCAATAATGGGCGAAGCTGGAGCTGCAGCGGAGGAATGTGCAGGACCTAGCATCGGCCATGGCGGTGGCCGAATCACTCATCGAATACAAGGCAAACAGGTTCCACAAGGAGAAGCGTGGGGGAGACAACCGAAGTGAAGGAAAAGCGAGACCCTTCCAACCATCTAGGGACTTTCGCCCAAAACATTACACGAATAGTTCCAAGGACGGGGAGAAGAGAAGGATCTCCTGTTTCCTTTGTGAAGGCCCTCACAAGGCATTCGAGTGCCCGAAGCACTCCAAGCTCTCTGCGATGATCAACGAAGACGAAGAGAGGAATGCGAGAGATCCAAGACTTGGTTCCTTGCAACTCCTCAACGCAATCAAGGCAAAGGTGGAGGTGCCACCGTCCGAACGATAGAAGGGTCGCATGTACGTGCTCGCTAAGGCCAACAACCTTGAAACTAAGGCCTTGGTGGACACGGGTGCGACCAATAACTTCATCAAGGTGGAAGAAGCTCGTATACTGGGGATAGTCTATAAGGAAGAGAAGGGCTAGTTGAAGGCGGTGAACTCTAGTTCCAGACCAATCCATGGCGTGGCTCGAGGTGTCGAGCTAAGTATCGGCGAATGGAGAGGCAAGGTGAATCTCTCTGTGGTGTCAATGGACGACTATCCCATGGTGCTGGGAATGGAGTTCATTGATCAAGTGTGGGCGATTCCAATTCCAAGCACCAATACAATGTGCATCATGGACGAGGGGAAGACGTGCATGGTGAAGGTAATGAGGGAGGAAGAACTCAAGGCAAAGTCCCTTTCGGCGCTCCAACTGTCCAAAGGAGTTAGGTGACAGGAGCCAACCTTCATTGCCATGGTGAAGGAAGAATGCCCAAGTGTTGGGGAGGAGCCCCCAACCGAAGTGAAGACGGCCATTGAAGAGTTTGGGGATGTTATGCCACTCGAACTCCCCAAACAACTTCCGCCGAAGCGGGAGTTGAACCACAAGATCGAACTAGAGGCCGGTGCAAGGCCTACTACTGCGGTGCCCTATCGGATGGCACCCCCGGAGTTGGAGGAACTTCGGAAACAACTGAAGGACTTATTGGATGCTGGGTTCATTCGGCCATCCAAAGCGCCATTTGGAGCACCGGTGTTGTTCCAAAAGAAGCACAACGGGTCGATGCGGCTATGCATTGACTATAGGGCGCTAAACAAAATTACGGTGAAGAACAGCTACCCGATCCCACTCATATCCGGCTTGTTTGATCAACTTGGTGCTGCGAGATGGTTTTCAAAGCTAAACTTGCGGTCGGGATATTGGCAAGTGCGAATAGCCGAAGGTGATGAGGCAAAGACGGCGTGTGTCACAAGATATGGCTCTTACAAGTTCTTGGTGATGCCCTTTGGCCTCACAAATGCCCCTGCCACATTTTGTACATTGATGAACCGGATCTTCCAACCATACTTGGACAGATTCGTCATGGTGTACCTTGATGACGTTGTCGTCTACAGCAAAACCTTGGAGGAGCACAAGGCACACCTACGGTGGGTTTTCCAAATCTTAAGGGAGAACCAACTGTTTGTGAAGAAGGAAAAATGTGACTTTGCGAAGAAGGAAGTGCCCTTCTTGGGTCACATCATTGGCGGCGGCAAACTAAAGATGGATAACAAGAAAGTGTTAGCCATCAAGGAATGGGAGATGCCCAAGAAAGTCCCTAAAATGCGTTCCTTCCTTAGCTTGGTTAACTACTATAGAACATTCATCCGTGGCTATTCCCACATTGTCACACCCTTGACGGAATTGTTGAAGAAAAACAAGACTTGGGTGTGGGATGATGCTTGCCGAGAGGCATTCGAGAAATTGAAGCAAGCCGTGACAAACCGACCGGTGATGGCACTGTCAGACCATACAAAGCCTTATGAAGTTCACACGGATACTTCAGACTTTGCCATCGATGGAGTTTTAATGCAGGAGGGGCATTGTAAGACCCGCAAAATTTTCTAGCTATTTAAGTTCTTCCTTAAATATTAATAATAATAATATAATAATAATGTCATTACTAACAATAGTTAGAAAGAATATTTTAGATATTATCACAATAAAAATAAGTACCCAATATAGTCATTCAAATAGCATGTGACTAGTAAGTAGCCGTTAGAATAGTAAGTAGCCGTTGGAATAGTAACTAGCCGTTGGAATAAGTAACTAGCCGTTATGAATAGTATCCATTTGAATTGTTATAAATAGGTATGAGTATGAGATTTTATTTATAAGAGAGTATAGAAGTAAGAAGAATAATAATAAGAGGTTATGGCATCAAGCTCTCAAGTACCGCCATCCGAGAATAGTGTACGAGATGAAGATCGGCGAGCAATAAGACTTGAAGTTACAAAGCTATGCTTTGCTATAGATGAGCTAAATGCTCGTGTCCAATGGCTGCAATATAATGCGACAAGACATAGGGAGAAGTTTGAGGTTATTCGTGCGACAACCACGATAATGTTAACCGAAGGGTTGTGCAGCTCTACTCCCGAAGCACAACACGTCCTACGCACATATGCTAATACAATTCAAGAAATTTTACGAAGGCCATAGAATATGATATTAATGTTTATGTTTAGGTTTATAATATTTTATGCTATAATGTTATCTTATTTTATTGTTTATTGATTATGCAATTATATTATTTTATCCGCGTTAGTATTAAATACGTTATAAAAATAAAATAATTTCTTATACATCATAAAAAGTTTAGACGCTATATATTATGTCATTTAGTTTCTTAAACCAAATTACTATGGGTAAGTAAGTATTACAAGGCTTAACTTTAACAAAAGTATAAAACATAGGTAAGGCCCAAAAATTTGAATGAGGCAGATTCTAGAGGTCCCATTCAAAAATCCATAACTTGAATTATATAGATCCAATTGACATCAAACCAAAGCCCATTTTTTCCTTTATGACTTAACTAAAACTTGTAGAAATTTCAGAATTTAATATGAAGCCAATCAATTCCAGAAGTTAAAATACTACACATAGGTTCAGTATGAACGGGTAAACATTTTAGTATGACTTTAAAATTCAATAACTTTTGTTATACATATGTAAAAATTATACAATTGATACCCATTTGTAGATATTTGAGTTAGTAATGCAATACAATTGGCCATTTGTCAAAAACTACAAAATTAAAAATGTTATAATTGAATTAGTAGGGAGTATACCAATGTGGACTTTTGATGCCAAAGGAACCTTCTAGGTTTAAAAGTTTTAAAACATTTTTAAATGGTAGGAGGAGATAACCACGTTTTTAATAAGAGATAATATGTGGAAAATAAATTATTATATATATTTTAAATAATTTAATTTAATGCAAAAGTCAAATTCGTACACTATTTTTCACACTATTACACCTACCACCTTACCTATAAATAGCATACCTCACTTCCCTTCTCAAGCACTCTTTCCATTCAAATAAGCCACAAAAATCTACTCCAAATACTCCCCAAAAATTTCTATTAACACCCCAATAGTCCTCCAAGCCTTCTCTTCTCTCAATCTTCCTCTCACCTGTTGGAAGTTCCAAAAGGTAAATATTTCAAGCATATATTAATCATGTTCTTGGAAGACTAATCCTCCTCATACATATATATATTATGGATGGCCTTGCCCCTCAATATATATATGTATATTTATTAAATAATACGTATATGTGTATATATAGATTATTATTATTCCATGGAAGGCTAAGCCTCCTCATACATATATATATTATGGATGGCTTTGCCCCTCAATATATATATGTATATGATACGTATATGTATATATAGAGATTATTATTATTCCATGGAAGGCTAAGTCTCCTCATACATATATATATATTATAGATGGCTTTGCCCCTCAATATATATATGTATATTGTATATTATATATGTATATTGTATATTAATATGTATATATATACGTATAGATTATTATTATTATCATGAGAAGTTTTTCCACCATAATATACTTATATATGTCTCTCAATATATTATTTATGAATATACTATTATTATTAAAACTAAAATATTAACTTTTAAATTTTGTTTCAAGGTTTATAAACGCGGAAGACAAAAAAATTGTAAGGATCCCCTCTCCCTTTCCTTACCACGACCTCCGACTTGGAAATTCATTTCCTATTTCTTCTCTATATTTCTATCTCAAGATTTCTCCTCATAATGTTATTTTAAGAAGAATTAACTTTCTTTGGCACTTCTTGGAAACTTGGTAATCTAATTTATTGAATGGTAAATACCCCTTTTACTTATCGGGGCTATTATTGCAAGACCTTCCTTTACATTGAAATTTACCATATATGTGATTGTTTGAAAATTTGTGAAGATATGTTTTATGTTTGGCAATATGTTTATGGGTGGTTCCAGAAAGACCTCCAATGCATTGGGGAAAGAACATCACTGGAGAGTGTCAATCCAATTGATAACAGGTTATGCATGACATCTAGGTGGTGAACCTAGATGAGTAGATATTCTTATTCTTTCATGAGTTGATTATTCTCCATATATTATTCGTTACTTTTAACCTTACTGGCTATTTGAGCTCATTTCCTTCATGTTTTCTTCCAACCCCAGAGAACTAGGAGAAAGCAAGGATGCTAGGATAATGATGTCCAGAATGCTTGGAATAAAATCATAAGAAGATTATGCATGTAGTATTTATATGTCATGTAAACTATTATGGGTTATCAACACCTAATCTCTAAACGCTAAACCTTAGAGATCTTGTGATGAGTCCTGATGTAATAAATAAACCATCGAATTTATGTTGAGCGATAGATTACTATTCATATAATTGTAATATCTTATTTGTCTAACGCACCTGGTCTAGAAGTCCAGATTTGGGGGCGTTACAGGCATCCTGTAGCATATGGAAGCCGGAAACTCAATGGCACCGAACGGAGGTATGCGGTGCATGAAAAGGAGATGACGACAGTTATGCATTGCCTTCAGGTGTGGAGGCATTATTTGCTAGGGTCCAAGTTCGTGGTGAAGATGGACAATATGGCTACGAGTTATTTCTTAACTCAAAGGAACTTAACTCCGAAGCAAGCATGGTGGCAAGGACTCCTAGCTAAATTTGACTTTGTGCTCGAGTACAAACCGGGCACTGTAACGACCCATGAGTGGGTGTTAGTCCCACATTGCTTGGTGAGGAGAACAAAGTCCTCCTTATAGGAGGGGACGGATACCTCACCTCACAGGGACGCATTTTGGGCGAGGCCCAAAGACAAAACCGTGCGGAGCAGCCAGAGGCGAGGCCCAAGACCGGTTGGCCAAACGGACAAAATTCTTGTGACGGGTATGGGCCGGGCTATCTCGGATGGTATCGGAGCCGGACCCGGAGCGGTGTGCCATGGTCCCACGGGGACGTGGGCCTCTAAGGGGGTGGATTGAACGACCCATGAGTGGGTGTTAGTCCCACTTGCTTGGTGAGGAGAACAAAGTCCTCCTTATAGGAGGGGACGGATACCTACCTCACAGGGACGCATTTTGGGCGAGGCCCAAAGACAAAACCGTGCGGAGCAGGCCATGGGGGCGAGGCCCAAGACTGGTTGGCCAAAGCGGACAAAATTCTTGTGACGGGTATGGGCTGGGCTATCTCGGAGGATGTAAGGACCCGTACCTTGAGTTAGTCACAGTTTTGCCTTCTGAGTAGTTTTTCTAGATTTTGACCTAGTGAATGGGCTCAAATGAATTCACGTGCAAAAGGAAAGATGCTTAGAATGATGTCCTCTATCTACCACGAAGTTTCCAGGCCAAACGGACGTGTATGTGAGGTGCACGTGAAATGGGTCCATTTCACGTGCAAGTGTGGTTGTCTTCTACATGATGCAAGGAGGCTAGGGGTGAAGTTTGAGCGCATTTGGAGTGCATTTGGAGTTGCACGTGAATTGGGGAATTCACGTTCAAATTGGCGTGCAGCCATATTTTTGCATGGTTCCCTTGGTTTTGACATTCTAATGATCTTTCTCCAAAGGACCATGCTGAAATTCTGAGTATTTTGGCCTATATGGGTGCGGCAAGGTGCTAACTTGTGTGATCAAAACTACGTCGTTTTGATCCTGGGTTTACTTAATCAAAACTACGTCGTTTTGATGTGGGTAATGTCTATATAATGAGGGCTTGAGTTTGAGTTTAGGGTTCTTGTGTTCTTTCTTTGCAGCTCGCCGAAGAGAGAGAAGAGAGAGAGAGAGAGAGGATCTCCGGGCGACTTGCCGTGGTGGTTCGCGTCGTTGGAAGGTGTCTAGCATGGAGGTTGGGACAAAAGTCTGAGGTAGGGGTTCTGTTCTTCCTAAATCCTCCTCTGTCCTAGGGTTCTAGGGCAGATTATGAATTATACCTGTTTATATATATATATGTAATCCATATAGGTGTGATCTCCTATATGGATGTTGGCCTTCAATGGCAGTTTTTGATGTATTCTGGTGTTGGATGGTGTGCATATTAAGTGTTCGATAAAATGCCTGTGTGGATATGTCTGTGTGAATATGCCTAGTATGTGTTTGATAATATGCCTGTGTAGCTGGGTTTGTGGGTTTGTGAATGTATACATGTTAAGCGTGTGGTAAAATACCTGTGAGACTCGTATGTCAAGTGTTTGATTTTATGCCTGATGGGGTCGTGCGAACTAAGTGTTTGGTTTAATGCCTGTGTGACCTTGTATGCTGTGCTTGTGGAACCCGGTGGCTGTGGAAGCCCGGAACTGGAAATGTTAGCCCGTGTGGCTAAGCCTATATGGCCGTGGATATGTTAGCCTATGTGGCTAAGCCTGAGTGGCTGTGGATATGTCAGCCTATATGGCTAAGTCTTTATGGCTGTGGATATGTGTGTGCCATGTGAATGTGGAATACAACTTGTTTACATTTTATTGTCACTACACTGCACCTGTACACACTCATGTAGACGCTAGGAGCATGGGATGGGTTGGGGAGACATGATCCCTACCGAGCCGTGGTCGCTCACCCCTCCCTCTATGTTATGTTTTCTTTCAGCAACATACAGGCGTTAGGAGGGACCCCAAGGTGGAAGACCTTATTTACTTTACTGTCTACCATTTATGTTATTCTTATGGGAATTGATGTAACCCCAGGGGGGGATGGATTGAAAAGAGGATTTTGTTGTAATAAAGACTGGTTTGGATTGTGGATTGCTTTTATGAACTTTACTTTCTTGAATGTGTTGTGGATGTTTAAAAGGTTATATTCGGGGTTTGCACCCTAACCCCTTTGCCCTCCGTGTGGGTACAAGGGGAGTCACATACCGGTTTCCTCGGGTTGGAAATCCGGGGCGTGACAGGCACAAATAATGTGGTGGCTGATGCACTAAGTCAGAAGGCGGAACTTGCAGCCATTAGCCAACCACAATTCCCCCTGGTGGACAAATTAAAGGAAGGAATGGAGCACGATCCATTAGCCAAGTCTTTGGTGGAATGCGTCAAAGCTGGGAAGACGCGGCAATTTTGGCTAAGGGATAACTTGCTCCATACTCGAGGGGAACGGGTGTACGTTCCTAAATGGGGAAGTTTGAGGAGAGACATCCTCAAAGAATGTCATGACTCGCGATGGGCTGGCCATCCCGGAGTCGATCGTACCTTGGCGTTTGTGGAACGGAGCTACTATTGGCCTCAACTTTACGAGGACGTCCAAGTGTATGTGAGGACTTGTCTTGTGTGCCAACAAGACAAGATAGAGAATCGATAATCGGCGGGACTGCTAGAACCTTTGCCTACCTCGGAAAGACCTTGGGAGAGCGTCTCCATGGACTTCATTGTTTGTCTCCCAAGATCCGAAGGATGCGGCATGATCATTGTGGTGGTCGACCGATTCTCTAAGTATGGAGTTTTCATTCCAGCTCCGAAGGACTACACAGCAGACGACACGGCCCGACTATTCTTCAAGTACGTGGTGAAGTACTGGGGCATTCCAAAGACAATCGTGAGCGATCGGGACTCACAATTTACTGGGTGGTTTTGGACCGAGCTGTTCTGGATAATGGATTCAGACTTAAACTTTACAACAAATTTCCACCCACAAACAGACGGCCAAACAGAACGTGTCAATGGCTTACTGGAGCTGTATCTAAGGCACTACGTGAGTTCCAATCAAAGAGATTGGGCAAAGTTGCTGGACATAGCCCAATTCTCATATAACTTGCAAAAAAGCAAGTCCACGAACGAGAGCCCGTTCGAACTCGCAACTGGGCAGCAACCATTGACGCCCACTTCCATCACTTGGAGGTACACTGGAAAGAGCCCCGCAACATTCAAGTTTGCAAAAGGATGGCATGAACAGACGGATCTGTCCAGGGCATACTTGCACAAGGCGGCGAAGAAGATGAAGAAGTGGGCGGATCAACAAAGGAGGCCCTTAGAATATCAAGAAGGAGACATGGTGATGCTCAAACTCCTTCCGCGCCAAACCAAAGCACGTAGATAATTGCATAAGGGTTTGGTGCGCCATTATGAGGGGCCTTTCAAAGTACTTAAGAGAATTGGGAAGGTCTCATATAAACTGGACCTCCCGACTAGCTTATAAAGGCATCCGGTGTTCCACGTGAGTGTGCTCAAGCCTTACCATGAAGACTTGGAAGATACGAGCGGACAACGGGTGGTGCGGACACCAACAGCATCAACGGGCAAGACCTACGACAAAGAGATAGAGAAAATCCACTCTCGTAGAGTCGTGCCAAGAAGGGGCGTAGATCCAAGCCAAGTGGAGTACTACGTCCAATGGAAGAACAGGCCGGTGGAAGAGGCAAGCTGGGAGAAGGAAGAGGATCTGGGGCAATTCTCCAAGGAGATTCAAGCATACCGAGAAGAGACCGAACGCTACATCCAGCAGTTCAATGGGTTCGAGGAAGCCGAAGACGCAATGAGGACGCTACGAAATCGGGTGGGGGAGAATGTCACGGACCGAGGCTTATCCTAGCATACTTAGGCCATTTTGGGGTATTTCCCCCTTGTAAAGTGTTGTACTTAGCTTATAGAGTAAGTTGTAGAGATTTTAGATTTCGATCATATATGATGTCTCCTGGTGACATAGCCAGAAAAGTGTTAACATCTATATGTAGGGGAGTGATGTTGTAAAGCTTTCAAGCAATCAATACAATCGTTTGTTGCCTTCATTTAAATCGTTCTTCCGCTAAGCGCTTCCCTACACAATTGCTTTACAACGGATCGATGGTTCCGATCCAAATGCGACGAGTTAAGTTAACCTAGCGTTCCTTCGTACAGGTGGGAACTAGGTGCCGCACGGGTCAAGCTACTATAAAGGCTGACCCCGTGACACACGGGCACCTCCAAATGGTCTGAAACGTTTATGAGTGGTAGATGGCATCATTTGGAGCAACTTTTGTTCTGCACGTGATATCATATGAAGCCTCCTACTAGGTCAACAAAATCAAATCCCAATATCACGTGTAAAATATTTTGTTGTCCTTTTGCTCTGAAATTTTTATGGGAGGTAGAGGACATCATTTGGAGCAACTTTCTTTTCTGCACGTGATATTGTTAAGGCCATCTTCATGGTCCAAAAAATCAAAACGTGCTTGCTCAACAATGATAGCATGAAGAGACCTCTTGCAGCCTTATCGCTTGTAGCCTTCAAAATGCCTCCTTTTGCTCATAAGTTGCCACAAGCTCCCTCTTTAGGAGATAGAGTAGTCTAGCTGATGACTAGAGAAGAAATCATCCAAAAACCTGCCCAAAACAGCTCAAAAACACATATATAGCACAAGTCGTGTCTTTCTAGGGATTAGAGCAAATATATATGAAATATGGTACTAAACAGGCTCTAAACATACTCTTAAACACCCTAAATAGGCTATAAAATAACGGCATAAATGCACATTATCAAATACACCATACTTGAACCATTGTTTATCCTCAAGCAAAAACATACAAGCATGCAAAAAGAAAACAAAAACACAATCACACTGGAAAAATAAAAATAAAAAATCGAGGAGGGTCATGGTTTCCTAAGCATGCAACTCTATCATGATGAAGTGGGAATTTAAATAACCAAAATGAATCATAAGTTAGCTCAGTCATGTCTATACCACAAGTCCAACAATCATGCAATATCATTATTGAAAACTCAGATATCAGCAAGCATTCCATATTAGAATAGCTCCTAGCTTCCCTCAAAGTTCTCACCAAGGATAAAGCTGCCTCAATCAAATATAAACTTTTTTTTCTCTCAATCTCACGCCCAATAACAGTACCTAGCAGTTATCAAAAGGAATGATAAACTCCCCTCAAGCTTTTCCATTGGCTATTGCTTAAGTTCTTGCCAAGCATACATGGGAGATCCAAACCATGCTCATCAAAAGAAACACACTCTCTATTCTACTTTGTTTGAAAACTCACACACTATTCTATGCTCAATGAACTTACACTCTATTCTAATGACTGATAAAACACACCTTGAGCCAAAAAATTGAGCTCAACACTCTAAATAAACATAACTCAGCCATTATGGCTTTTATTCTGAAAAACTTTGTTTTTTTATTTTTTTTTTTTTTTTTCACACTTCTTTTTAGTAATAACCTTACAAGGTTGCATTTTATGCTCTCCCTTGATGGATTATTCACTCTCTCTTTTTTTCTTTTAATACTCACCTTTTATTTATTTATTTTTATTTGTCTTTTTCTTTGCTGGAAGGAGAGAAAAATGTATCTCAATCCCTTTATTACATGACACATAAGGCTCTTTGGCCTCTTATGGCACAATGATACCAACACCAAGCACTGAGCACAAATAAGTAGTCATCATGCATACTTAACTCCTACCATTAAATAACTAATGTTGAATGCAGAGAAGAGCAAAGCAAACTATTACCCATACCCAAAAATGTCACTCAAGGGCTAAAAAGAGGCTGCCGATCTCAGTTTTTTTTGTATTTTCTTTTTCCCTCAACTTTAAAGGCCACTAAGGTCTATCATAATATGTCATGCTCATTTAATATTCAAATGCCAGCTCCACTAAGATGGTGATCTCATTCACAAGGTACAGACATGAATAAACCAAAGCATAATACACTTTAATTACTTAAATTAAAATTCAGCCAAAAGTGCATACTTTATTATCCATTGCTCTCCACATACAAAACACACATTCAAACACGAAAACAATTTATGCAACCATAAGGACAAGTAAATGGCGCAAGCCACCCCCACACCACACTTAAGAAATTGCTATATCCTCAAAGCAGGAGATAAGGGAAAGGAAGACACTTACCTTTGAGTGGGTAAGCTGTAAAAGAAGATAACATGGGCCACCATACGCCTAAGGCACGCTACAAATTCAGCAGATGTTTCCCCTGTAAGTGCCCAGGTATCCTAATGGTTCAAGCTGTAACAAATGACATTCAACATAGTGAAGCCCAAGACCTCACACCTGCATTCACACCAACTACTTTAAATAGAACACCCCCTGCAAAAGAAATGGTAAAAACAAGTAATCTAAATATAAAAAACGAAAATAAAAATGTAAAACTGAAAGGATACACCATGGGTTGCCTCCCATGAAGCGCTTAGTTAAGGTCCTTAGCTTGACCGTCCCCTCTGTCAAGTTGTGCTCAGAGTGAAATGATCAACCTCCTTAACATGGTCCTGAATGTAGTATGGCTTCACACGCTGACCATTTACTTTGAATATTTGTCCAGAGGTTGATTGAAGTTCAACACTTCCATATGGGAAAACCTTTATAACAGTATAAGGCCCCATCCACTTAGATCGCAGCTTCCCAGGGAATAGTTTAATTCTGGAATTAAATAGAAGCACCTTCTGCCCTAGTTCAATGGTAGAGGATCTGATCTTCTTATCATGTCTGAGCTTAGACCTCTCCTTGTACAGCTTAGCACTCTCATAGGCATTGAAACGAAATTCCTCCAACTCATTTAGTTGGTGCAATCACAATTCAACAACAACGATAGGATCCATGTTCAGCTTTTTAACTGCCCAAAAAGCCTTGTGTTCCAATTCAACAGGCAAGTGGCAGGCCTTTCCATACAGTAAATGATAGGGAGACATTCTAATGGGCATTTTGAATGCTGTGCGGTAAGCCCACAACGCCTCATCGAGCTTTAAAGACCAATCTTTTCGGTTGCCTCCCACTGTCTTCTCCAAAATTTGCTTGATCTCACGGTTTGAGACTTCAGCTTGGCCGTTTGCTTGTGGATGATAGGCTAAAGTACGCCTATGTTGCACTCCATATTTGTTTAAAAGCTTTTCAAAAAGCTTATTGCAGAAGTGACTCCCTTCATCACTGATAATTGCTCTAGGTGTTCCAAACCTGCTGAATATGTTGTGGCGAAGGAACTTGATTACCACCTGAGCATCATTCTTCCTTGTGGGTATAGCTTCAACCCACTTTGAGAGGTAATCAACAGCTAGAAGGATATAGGAAAATCCATCTGATGGTGGGAAAGGTCCCATGAAGTTGATTCCCCATATATCAAAAAGTTCTACTGGCATAATTCCAGTTTGGGGCATCTCTTGCTTCCTTGTAATGCCTCCTGTTCTTTGACACGGATCACATGACTTAATGAAGGTGTATGTGTCCTTGAACATAGTTGGCCAGTAAAACCCACTTTATAGGATCTTTGCCACCGTTCTTTGCACTCTCAAATGGCCAGCATAGTCAGAAGAATGACAATGCCTCAGTATGTTGTCCACTTCCTCTTCTGGCACACATTTTATGATGATCTGATCAGCACATTGCCTGTAGAGGACAAGCTCATCCCAAATATATCTTCTTGCATTAAAGAGGAACCTCTTCTTTTCCTGATAAGTGAACTTGGTAGGTACATAGTCGCATGCATGGTAGTTCACTATATCAGCAAACCATGGCGTCTGTGCTTCAGCTACAAAGAGCTGCTCATTAGGGAAGGTGTCAAAAATAGTAGAACCTTTAGTGCTACCTTCCCCTAGCTCTAGCCTTGATAAATGGTCCGCCACAATGTTGGAAGTCCCCTTCAAGTCTTTAATCTCCAGGTCAAACTCTTGGAGTAACAAAATCCATCTGATCAACCTGGGTTTAGCATCCTTCTTTCTGAACAAATATCTCAAGGCAGCGTGGTCGGTGTAGACAATTACCTTAGTTCCCAATAAATACGACCGAAATTTATCGCAAACAAACACCACAGCGAGTAACTCCTTCTCTGTAGTAGTGTAATTGAGCTGGGCCTCAATGAGTGTGCAACTGGCATAATATATTGCCCTGAAAACCTTGTCCCGCTTCTGCCCAAGCACAGCACCGACTGCATAGTCGCTAGCATCACACATCAGTTCAAAAGGTTGATTCCAATCTGGAGCTACAATTATTGGTGCTGAGATTAATCTCTCCTTTAGCTCAGTGAAGACATGTAGGCAATCCTCAGAAAAAATGAAAAGTGTGTCCTTTTCCAATAGCATGCTAAGGGGCTTTGCCACTTTAGAAAAATCTCTAATGAAGCGTCGGTAAAACCCAGCATGACCCAAGAAGCTTTGGACACCCTTCACATTCAGCGGCGGAGGTAAACTCTCAATAGTAGAGATTTTTGCTCTATCTACCTCCAGCCCAGTAGCAGAAACTTTATGGCTGAGGATGATTCCCTCTTTGACCATAAAATGACACTTTTCCCAGTTCAACACCAGGTCTTTTTCCTCACAACGGATTAGTACCATTTCCAAGTTCTTTAAACATGTGGAGAAGGAGGACCCAAATACTGAGAAGTCATCCATAAACACCTCCATTATATCCTCCACTAATCCCTGGAAGATCGCCATCATACACCTCTGAAATGTAGTAGGTGCATTACATAGACCAAACAGCATCCTTTTGAAGGCAAACGTGCCAAACGGGCACGTGAACGTTGTCTTCTCCTGATCCTCTAGCACCACAGCAATCTGATTGTAGCTTGAATAGCCATCGAGGAAATAGTAGTAAGGGTAGCCTGCTAACCGGTCCAGCATTTGATCAATGAAGAGCAGTAGGAAGTGGTCCTTGCGAGTTGCGTGTTTAATTTGCGGTAGTCAATACAAACATGCCACCCTATCACGGTCCGGGAAGGAATGAGCTCATTTTTCTCATTTCTTATAACGGTCATACCTCCCTTCTTTGGAACCACATGCACTGGACTCACCCATGGGCTATCGGAGATAGCAAAGATAATACCAGCTTTTCTCCACTTGAGAATTTCTTTGCCTACCACCTCTTTCATCGTAGGATTAAGTCTGCGCTGTCGTTCAACAGTGGGCGTGTGAGTCTCCTCCATCAAAATTTGGTGCATGCAAATTGCTGGACTGATCCCTTTAATATCATCAATAGTCCATCCTAAAGCCTTCTTATGACTTCTGAGTACCCTCAACAGTTGCTGGCTTTCTTCAGCAGCTAGTGATGCAGCAACTATTACTGGGTACCTTCCTATTGAATCTAAAGATTCATATTTTAGATGTTCAGGGAGTTGTTTCAGTTCTGGAAGTTGTTCTTTAAGTGTAGAAGGTTCTTCGGAAGTTGAAGGTTGCTCCTCAACTTGCTCAACCTTAGCTCCCAGTTCTTCTTCCTTGCTTAGTTCAACAAATTCAACCTGCTGCAGCTCGTGGTCAAGGCTCTCAATGATTATGTTCTCTTTAAAGTATTTTTCCATGAAGTTTGCTATGCCATCCACCCAAAAGCAGCTTGAATAGTCATCCCGCCTTCTCATTGATTTCTCCATACCACGGCCTCTTCATCCACACAAAGAGTCAGCTCTCCTGAACTCACATCAATGAGTGCACGGCCTGTTCTCAGAAATGGCCTTCCCAAAATAAGCTGCACTCCTCTGTCCTCTGCCATATCTAGCACTACAAAGTTTGTAGGGAAAATGAACTTATCTACCTTCACTAACACATCTTCTATAATCCCCTCCGGCTTACCAATGGATATGTCAGCGAACTGCAGGGAAATGGATGTGGGCTTCATCCCTTTCAGGACTAATCTTCTGTATATTGACTTTGGCATTAAATTTATACTTGTCCCCAAATCGCAAAGAGCTTGCTCCAAGTGTGAGCTCCCGATCGTGCAGGACAACGTGAAGCTACCCGGATCCTTAAGCTTTGGTGGTAGCTTGTGCTACACCACAACACTAATCTCATTGGTCAGCACTACCATTTCGCAATCTTCGTAGCATCTCTTATTGGACAACAAGTCTTTTAGGAATTTAACATACTTGGGCATCTGCTCTAAAGCTTCAACAAAGGGAATGTTCACTTCCAACTTCTTGAACATCTCCAAAAATTTGCAGAACTGAGCGTCCATCTTTTGCTTCCTTAGCCTTTGAGGATAAGGCATAGGAGGCTGATAAGGTGCTGGCTTTACATTTTTAGGCTAACTAGCTGCCGCCTTTTCCTTCTTTTGCTGCCCAGCACTGCTCTTTGCCCATTCTTCTTAGTTATCCTTCGTTGATTCTACCATAGTATTCAGTTCTCCATCGTCAATTGATGTTTCCTCTTTTTCTTTAGGCTGAAGCTCTTTCCCACTTCAGAGCATAATAGCCTTACATTGTTCTCTTGGGTAAACTTCAGTGTTGCTTGGGAAACTATTTGATGAAGAGGGTTTCACTGTATTTGCTAGCTGACCTATTTGTTGTTCTATATTCTTCATAGCTGTTCCTAGGTCTTGAACAGAGGTGGTAAGGGATTCAATTCGTGTTTCTCCTCTGTTCAACTGGTCAGTTGCATGCTTTCTGCTATGGAGGTCTTTGAAATCCTGGAGGGAGTTGATTATTAGGTTGAGATCCTTCACCATAGTATGGCACTCCATAGGTTTGAGCTTTGTTCTGCCTCTGCCACACATATGGTTGCTGAGCACTTCCCTGCCCTTGTTGAGTCTGATAATTATTTGAGGAGACAGAATTCTGATATTGGCGCTGATATCCACCTTTGTTTCCAATATACAAAGCATCCTCCTGAGCTGGGTCTGATGTGCCATCTCCTCCAGTACTTTGTTCTGCTCTCCCTTCCATCCGTACAGACATGACTGACATTTGTTCAGTCAACATGTTCATCTTTTTGGTTAACTCATCAAGCTGGTTTGAGTTAGAAATCGCAGCTACAGACTCTGATTTGAAATGTGTTTTTCTATTAGTGGACCATTGGCAATTTGACATTGCCATCCTCTCAAGCAACTCCACTGCATTTGCCAGTTCCATCATCATGAAGGCTCCACCAGCTACTGCATTAACCATGTTTCTGATTGAAGGTTGCATGCCCATGAAGAAAGACTCTACCTGCAACCATTCTGGTCTTCCATGGTTAGGACAGCGCCTAACCAAGTCCTTGAACCTCTCCCATGCTTCATAGAGAGATTCATCTGTGTGTTGGCTGAATTGGCTTATTTGGCTCCTCAGGTGCATCACTCTTGTAGGTGGGAAGTATTTTGAAAGAAATTTCTCCACCATTTGATCCCAAGTAGTAATGCTCCCTGTTGGTAAAAACTGAAACCAGCCCAGCACTCTATCCCACAATGAAAAGGGAAAGAGTTGCAGCTTTATTGCGTCATCTGTTACACCATTGATTTTGATGGTGTCGCATGTTGAACCCCATTTTGACCGGGTTAAATCACAACCGTACTCGACGAAAGACCGCAAGACTAAGGACCACTTTGGGAGACCTTTATATTCCCCAAGACAAGCTCTAAGTGATATAGGATGACATTTGGAGGACAACGCACTTGACCACACTTGATTCCGAGAAGAAATGAAATGATTATGACAAAAGTATCAAGTTGAATTGGACAACCAGTGTGCAGCCCGCTATTTTATTAATAATTTCCCTGATACTTGTCATAATCCAACAAAGTCAATTGAGTTGATTAGATAACATCTTTATCTATCATTTCCAATTGGTTTGAGAATATTCTGGGCTGTATTCAATTAGTTATGATTTTTCAAAGTTGGCAACCAAACCTTGTACAAATTTGGGGGAGACAGCCAGTGCACAGCGAACTATTTTGCCAATAAATTTCTCAATACTTATTGGATCTGAATAAAGTCAATTTCATTAGTTATATAACATCTTTATCTATCATCTCCAATTGGTTTGAGGGTAATCCAAGTTCTGTGCAATTAATTATGAATTTTTGAATCGGACAGGCAGAATGCTTACTTTATCATGTACCTCTGTGCGGTATTTCTCATTTTCTCTTAAATGTCTGATCCTTTTGGAGTAATTCTACTTTCAGAAGATAGATAACATAAATTTAAGCAAAACAAGACCAATTTGGCCTAATCCGAGCTCTGTGGAGAAAGTTATGAATTTTTGAAGTTGCCCCATAAATCAATTAATTTTCCACGAATTTTGGTTCTTCATATGCATGTTTGTCGCACATTGCCAGTTTTGCTTCTCCTTTGCCCAATATATATACAAAGACACTCTCCTTACACAACAAGTGAGAACAAGAGAGGCCTAAGGAAGCCCAAATCGGTGGTCACAACTTGGCGACCAAATCCGGAAATTTTTGGGGAAACCCAAATCCGGTGGTCAAACTTGGTCAAATCCGGGCTAGGCCCGTTGATGCGGACTAAGCCCAAATCCGGCGGTCAAACATGGTCAAATCCGGAGTAAGGAATTCGGGCTAACCATTCACATGGAGTAAGGAATTAGCACTAATATGGAGTAAGGAAATTAGCGCTGACAAATCCGAGCTAAACCCACGGATGCTGAATAAGAACCATTGATGTGGAATAAGTCTATTGATGTGGAATAAGCCCAAATCCAGTGGTCAAACTTGGTCAAATTCGGGCTAAGCCCACTGGTGCTGAATAAGGACCTGCTGATGCGGAATAAGGACCCATTGGTCCGAAAATCACCTAAGTGATCCGGAAAAACTCCAAAATAGCTCCTCTACAGGTCTGGGAGTGACTCCAAAGCACCGGGACTCTGAAAAATCCAGAAAATTCTTTTTAAGTGCATTAAATGCCACCAATGTCTCGGAACCCCCTTTTCAAGCGTGGGAATTGAGGAGTCTCCGAATATTAAATTCAAATGTCTCGAAACTCCATTTTTTAGCATAGGGACGGGAGACCTCTGTAATTAAATGCCATTTTCCTCGGGACATCACAGTTGACCCTAGAGACTGCATAATTATTAATTCCCAACGGCTACAATACACCCGGAAATGCATTCAGCCCTTACCATACAATGCGTCCAGATACAATGGGAGATTTAAATAATTCCAAGAAAATTATTTATTTGAGAAGTTATTTTCAGACGCGGGAACAGGGAGCCATGATGAAGTCTCGGGACATCCATTTGACTTGTTGGAAATATAAAAGGTGTAATTAATGCCTAGCCAACGGGTACTCCCTTACAAGCCTATAGATATACTGTCCCAGGAGGCGGACGGAAAAAAAAGGGGAGATCGGGGAGGCATCAATTATCAAGTATCAGAGGAGGTTATTCTGAGAGAGAGCTTTCTGACTAGATTTCCGAGAGATAAAAACCAAAGGGAGAGAGAGTATCCTGGGAATCACAAAGAGAGATATACTCATTTTTTAAGGAAAAAAGCACCCAAAATCACCATTCGTCTTCACGGGGAGGAGCTGACACTGGAAAAGTTCTTTTTCTAACCTTTGTGCTTTCAGGAAACTCTTTGAAGGCATTACTCGAAGGGAAAAGGGGCTCCCACCTGCATCATTTTCTTTCCTCCAGGTTCTCTACTTTTGTTTATTTTTTTTCTCCCTGTGCTGTTTTCTAACATAAAACCCAAAAACTGCTCTATTTTCCCTTTTCATTATTTCTCAAAGTTTAAAAAATGAAAATACAAAAAAAAACATCTTGTATCTCTCTTTTCCTTTATTATTTTAAAAATAATAATAATAATAAAATATAAAAACACAAAAACCCAAATCTCTTCTAGAAAAATTTAAACAATGCCTGAGCGGTCATGAGGGTTGAGCCCCATATGCTTATATCCTAGTCTGCCTGAGCCAATATTAATTGTGGCAGTATTTCCATTTGAATTCAAATTATTTTCATTTTCTTTTCTAAAAAAGAAAGTTTTGTTTTGTTTTCCTGAAAAATGCAATACTGTCACATGGGCCTAGATCCCATATTCTTTTTCTAAAATTAGAATGTTCCCTTTTTTTATTTTATTAAAATCTCTTGTGTTGTTTTAAGGCCTAGATCCTAAAATCTTTCTTTTTCTTAAAATTAAAAATACAAAAAAACTCTTTTTTTGAATAAATAATAAAGCAAGCAAACACCCATAGATCAAGACTAGGTACCAATTGTGGGCGTTGTGGGGGTGCAAGAGTTTTTCTTCCTTCCCCACACGTAACCGACTCCCAAACCTAATTTTCCGGAACCGTAAACCCTTTCTTTTTCTAGGTGCCCAATCACACCTTTAATTTGTTTGGTGGCGACTCTGTGTTTTTCTTTTCTTTAATGGTTTGTGTGAGCCTTGTGCAGGGATGACTCTAGGATCAACGGAATGAACTAGCATGGAGTCCTTTCACAAAAGCCAGCAACGAGTCCAGTCAAAAATGGGTGATGACATCGCATATTTGCAAGAATCTCACTAGATGATTGTGAGGATCATCCAACGCTGATCCTCGAAATGCTTCTTGCCCAACCATCTGCAGCAACGCAGGCTTTAGCTCAAAGTTATTTGCTCTGACCGGCACCCTTCTAATGCCTGAGTACTCATCTGAAAGTACAGGTCTAGCATAATCCATGAAGGTCCTAGGCTGATAACCTCCTTGGCCATTGTGTCCCTGATATTCTCTTGCTCTGTTTTCAGCCATAATTTCTTCACACAAGGTATTTAAGCCTTCCAACTGCTGTTTAGCTGCAACTAACACCCTATGAGCCCTTCACTGCTCTCGCAATGTCCGTTCGATTTCGGGATCGTATGGCAACAACTCTCCTCGAGTTTGATGCATACACTGAGGAATTTAATCGAACACTTACAAGCACCCCTGAAAAATAGCAAAAACAGAGAAACACCGGGTAACTCGCACTAGTAAAAAAAATTAAAAATCTAGATCACAAATAAACTTAAACACCTAATGTCACCAAATCCTAACAACGTTTGGCTTGCCTTCCCAGGCAATGGCGCCAAAAACTTGACCTAAATAAATTGTGTCTATAGGTTTCGCAGCAAGTGCACTGGTCAAGTAATAAAATGGAGTATTAAGACTCCGGTTGTCGAACCCACAGGGAGGTAGCTAATGCTATTAAGCAGCAAGCACTAAGCTAACAAGTTGAATTTATGTCTGGACAATTGATTTTATTGTTTTAAATTAAAGTATAAGTCTTAAACATGCAAAATGCAGAAACTATTGAGATTGTAACGCAATTCCAAGATAGCAATGAATTAAAGGATCTAGGGTCACAATTTCACCACCCAATGCCTGATAATACTCTGGTTATGGTACTTGCTTAAAAACATTTAATTAATTCCAAGTTTATAATGGTCATCACCCACTGCCCTAACACTTGGTCCATAAAAAGGGAAGTTTAAGTCTTTTAAACCATTTGGTCCATGAGAATAAAAGTGTTCAAAGGAAAACGACCAATTCAATAAATACAGATTTGGTCCATCATGTAATGTCAAATCTAGTTCATCAAGTTCTACCCTAGACAAGGGTTGAGATAGTCTAATCATGCATACATCAGACTTTGCATTAAAACTTTAATGAACTAATTAAAAACCCAGAATTTCATATAACAGCAAGCAAAATTCCATAATCCAGAACATTACAAGACCTTGGGGGCTACATTGCTCCCCTAGAAATAAGGTTTTACCCCATAATCATTCTCACAATCACAATAAACCCAGAATAACATATGATTACAGTACCAGTAGAGAGATAGAGAGAAATAGATATGATTAACAGCCCCAACACTTCTCCTTCTCTGCCAGCAACCCCTTGCCGTCAAACTCAACAACTGCTTCTATCTCCAAGAACGTCTCTCTCTATCCTCTGTCTGCGTCTCAGCCTCCCAGAATTGATGCGTTGATCTCCAGTAATCGATGATTGCTCTCTAAGAATCCAGATCCCTTCTGCTGTGCACCTCTTCTCTATTTATAGGGCTGCATGACTTACATAAGGTGTGCCCTAGTTGACAACTGTTGTCGCTACCAAAACGACGTCGTTTTGGTAAGTGACCCTTATTCTTCATTCAAACCTTGAAAACACCTTAAACCAAGCAAAATTTGATCAAGCTCCAGAAGAGAAAAATCATCAGCAGAACAAAACAAACTTGACTGTGCAAAAACATTCTTTCCCGTGACAAAGGTCATTGTCACGGGCACCTCCATTTGCTCTGAAACTTCACCCAGGACTTTATCACATCATATAAAAGCCTTCCATGCAAAAACATCCTTGCCCGTGACAAAGGTCATTTCACGGGCACCTCCAAATGGTCTGAAACTTTTATAAGAGGTAGATGGCATCATTTGGAGCAACTTTTGTTCTTCACGTGATATCATATGAAGCCTCCTACTAGGTCAAAAAAATCAAATCCCAATATCATGTGCAAACTATTTTGTTGTCCTTTTGCTCTGAACTTTTTATGGGAGGTAGAGGACATCATTTGGAGCAACTTTCCCTTCTATACATGATATTGTTAAGGCCATCTTCATGGTCCAAAAAATTAAAACGTGCTTGCTCAGCATTGATAGTGTGAAGAGACCTCTTGCAGCCTTATCGCTTGTAGCCTTCAAAATGCCTCCTTTTGAGCTCATAAGTTGCCACAAGCTCCCTCTTTACGAGATAAAGTAGTCTAGCTAATGACTAGAGAAGAAATCATCCAAAAACCTGCCCAAAATAGCTCAAAAACACATATATAGCACAAGTAGTGTCTTTCTAGGGGTTAAAGCAAATATATATAAAATATGGTACTAAACAGGCTCTAAACATGCTCTTAAACACCCTAAATAGGCTATAAAATAACGGCATAAATGCACGTTATCAGTCTTTCACCCGACCACCTCCAAACGACCTCAGATTTCATCCGACCAGAAGGAGAAACTATTCAATACGTCTTTGAGAAGCCCTCCATGAAGTATGGGCTTCACCCGACCTGGTCGGGTGAAGGGTCCTTCACCTGACCTTCACCCGACCAACTTGAGATTTGGGCGCCGTGATCTTTAGGTCTTTTGGGATTCTTTCTTCCTTCTATAGATTTGGTGAATTCTTCCTTGATTGTTGGATTCCTGTAAGAAATATAGCCAAAATACCACAAAAACTACAAGAGATCTTCTTTTCCGGGTTAGGCCATGAAAATATGAAAATATAGCACAAATGGACAGTAAATGAATCAAAAGTGTATGAAAATGTACCCAAAATGGCCCTAAAAAGGGGGTATAAATCCCCCCGATCAATCACCATAATTCATAACCACATGCCACACAATGCATATAACACATACCCGCATGGCACAAATACACATATCAAAACAATACATGTCTAAAGGACAATACAAATACACCAGATTATGAACAACTAATATAGGAAAGCAGCACATCACTATCCCTTGGCCAACAGCCACCTCCCACCCTTAAGAGTGTTCGTCCTCGAACAACTCTGGGTGTTGCTCATGCATCATGGACTTACGTTCCCATGTCTCCTCCTCAATGCCACGGTGCTACCACAATACGCGAACCAAAGGAATAGCATGACCACGCAAAAGCTTCTCCCGCTGATCTAGTATACGAATAGGGGCCTCAACAACGGACATGTCATCCTCAATGTCTAATGCTCCCCAATCAATCACATGAGTGGGGTCAGGATGATACTTCCTCAACTTGAACACATGGAACATATTGTGCACCCGACTCAATCGTGGTGGCAACACTAACCGGTAGGCCACTGGCCCCACACAATCCATAACCTCAAAAGGACCAATAAACTGTGGAGATAGCTTGGAACCTCTCCCAAATCGTTGATGTCCACGACGAGGAGAAACACGGAGAAACACGTGATCTCCCATAGAAACGCCAAAGGTCACACCGCTGCTGATCTGCATAAGATTTCTATCGACTCTGTGCGGACAACAAGCGCTGACAAATCAACTTGACCTTCTCAGTAGCCTCCTGAACCAACTGTGGTCACAATAGAGCTGCCTCTCCTACCTCAGTCCAACACAAAGGGGATTGGCACGGTCTACCATACAATGCCTCAAAAGGAGTCATCCCAATGGATGCCTGATAACTGTTGTTGTAGGCAAACTCCACCAAAGGAAGATGAGTTGCCCATGAACCCCCAAAATCTAACACACAGGCCCTCAACATGTCCTCCAATGTCTGATTCGTCCTCTCACTGTGACCGTCAGTCTCAGGGTGAAAAGCAGTACTCATGCTAAGCTTTGTCCCCATAGCCTCCTGCAAGCCTGTCTAGAAATGAGAAGTAAACCTCGAATCTCTGTCGGACACAATCGACAACGGCACTCCATGCAATCTCACAATCTCGTTCACATACAGCTGGCTCAATATCCTGATGGAATCCCGCTCTCGAACGGCAAGAAAATGGGCCGACTTGGTTAGCCGATCCATAATCATCCATATCATGTCTTTCCTCCCAATGGTGGGTAGAAGACCAGTCACAAAGTCCATCGCTATGTGGTCCCACTTCCACTCAGCTATTGGCAACGGTTGCAACATACCTGCTGGCCGCTGGTGCTCAGCCTTCACCTGCTGACACGTGAGGCACTTCGAAACAAAAGAAGCTACATCACGTTTCATCCCAGGCCACCAAAAATGTCCCCGGAGTACATGGTACATCTTCGTACCCCCTGGATACACAGCAACTCTTGACTGATGAAACTCCCTCATCACCTCATCCCGAAGAGAAGAAGCCACTACTAGCCGCCCCTGAAAAGACAACTCATGCTCAGGACCCACTGTCCAGTCCTCAGATAGCTCACTAGCCTCAATACGGGCACGGAGAACCTCACACTCAATATCCCCCAATTGTCCCTCCCGAACTCGCTGGTACAGCTCAGGCACAACAACAATAGGACTCAGTACTGTCCCACCATCACGAGCAATAGGCTGCAATTGCAACATCGCCAACTGCTCCATCAGCTTCCACTCTCTCACTGCCACCTCAGCCTTTTCTTTCCTGCTCAATGCATCAGCCACAACATTGCCCTTGCCCGGGGTATAGGCAAGAGTAAAGTCAAAGGTCTGCAAATACTCCACCCATCTCCTCTGCCTCAAATTCCTGAGTAAAAATGTACTGAAGGCTCTTGTGATCTGAGAATACCACAAACTTCTCCCCTAGGAGGTAATGCTGCCAACTCTTCAAAGCAAAGATGACAGCCGCCAACTCAAGATCATGGGTCGGGTAATTCTGCTCATGTGGTTTCAACTGCCTCGACCCATAAGCTACCACATTGTGCTCTTGTATAAGCACACACCCCAAACCAATCCTGGACGCGTCACAATACACCTTATATGGGATGTCCTCCTTAGGTAACCTCAACATAGGTGCAGTGGTCAAACGGGTCTTGAGAGCCTCAAACGCCTGCTGACACTTGTCAGTCCACTCAAACTTCACTCCCTTTCTGGTCAACGCTGTCATAGGAGCTACAAAACGGGAAAACCCCTCTACAAAATGACGATAATACCCCACCAAGCCAAGAAAACTACGAATCTCGAAAACATTGGTTGGCCTCTCCCACGATGATACAGCCTCAATCTTAGTTGGGTCCACTCTAACCCCCTCAACTCACACTACATGGCCAAGAAAATGGACCTCCTGCAACCAAAACTCATATTTGCTAAACTTAGCAAACAACTACTGGTCCCTCAAGGTTTGCAACACTGTTGCCAAATGCTCCACATGCTCCCTCTCCGTTTTGGAATACACCAAAATATCGTCAATGAACACAACTACAAAAGAATCCAAGTATGGAGCAAAAACTTGGTTTATAAGATGCATGAACACTGCTGGTGCATTAGTGAGCCCGAAAGGCATCACCACCCATTCATAGTGCCCATACCTGCACCAAAAAGCAGTCTTAGGGATGTCCTCCTCTTTAACCCTCAACTGGTGGTACCCCGACCGCAGATCTATCTTGGAAAACCATTGGGCCCCACTCAACTAGTCAAACAAGTCATCTATCTGAGGCAATGGATACTTGTTCTTCACAGTCACCAAATTCAGCTTCCTATAGTCAATGCAAAGACAAAGCGTGCCATCTGCCTTCTTTGCAAAGAGCACTGGAGCACCCCAGGGTGAAGTACTCGGCCTGATATACCCCTAGTTCACCAACTCCTCTATCTGCCTCTAAAGCTCCCTCAACTCAGCTGGTCCCATACAATAAGCCCCTTGGGAGATCGGACCCGTCCTCGGTACCAACTCAATAGTGAACTCGCGCTCCTCTTAGGTGGTAAACTCCTCAACTCCTCAGGAAAGACATCCTAAAATTGGTCAACAACAGCTGGCCATACCCTCTTTTCCACTTTCCCCTCCTCAGCAAAGGTTAGGGCTGCCAACCTATGGGTAATGGCACCATCACTGGCCCAGCTCGACTCGCCTCACGATCCCACTCCCCCTGTAGGGTGCAAGAAACCCCCGCAGGTGACACGAATGTTACCCGTCGCCGATAACAATCTATCTTGGCCTGGAAAGCCATAAGCCTATCCATATCCAAAATCAGATCAAACACCCTCAATGGCATCACATACAAATTAAAGCTAAGCTCTACATCTCCTATGGTTAACGCGCAGCCACAGCAAACACGTCACACCTCAATCTTACCTCCCACCGGAGACTCCATAGCTAGGGGTCTCTCTGCCTCAACACATACTAACCACAAGCCATCAATCACAAGCTCAGCAACAAATGAACATGCCGCACCCGTATCGAAAAGAACAAAAGCAAGCGTACGAGAGATCAAAAGGGTACCTCTAACTGTAAAGACTCATATTTTGGTAGTTTTGAGAGACAGCCATTCTATGGGAATGTAACTATCTGGATGGTAGTGTAGCCGTCGATGTGAGCATTTTGACTGTACTTGGGCCCGATTTTGAGTCGGGGCCCCGTTTGACCCGATTGTTGACTTTCTCGGGGTTTATTGGTTGACTTTGCGTTTGAGCGGTCATTTGCATGTAATAATATCAGTCTAGTGTTATGCTTGTCATTTCGAGCGTTTTAACTATAGTTTGACTCAATTTAGAGTTCAGGGCCTTGGAGGTCAATTTTTGTGTTGGGAGGTCAATTATTGATTGGGTCAATGGTTGACTAGGTCAGTTAACTGGCAGAAATATAAATAGCAGGAAAAGAAAGAGATTTCATTTTACGTTATCACGTTTGTGCATTTGAGAGAGAGAGCTTGAGAGAGCTTGGAGGCCTTGGCGATTTGGGGCGATTTGGGTTCGTGGAGCTCAAAGATTCACTTCAAGTAGGTGTCCTTGAACTTCTTATCTCTCTCTTGTTTTGGATCTGCACGAATTTATCATAATTTATGAAATTGAGCATGAACCCTAGAATTTGGGGAAATCCAATTTTTGGGTTAGATCTAATGGTTTATCATAAGATCAGTGGTTAAGAACTGTTTTATATCATTGTGATTTTGGGATTGATTAACTGTGTTTTTCATGAGGGTTGATAAGTCAACCATGGAAATCTGGGTTTAAATCTAGATTTCTGAAAATCTGGAATTTTATACGTGTTTCTGTTGTTTCTGCGCGATTTAGAGGCGTTCTGGACGCGTTTTGAGGTAGATATCGTAGTTTGTTGCGAAACAAGGGTGTTAGTGAGCGTCTGGGAGTTTCTGGGCGCGTTTCAGACGAAGAAAAGGTGAAAACGATGATGAACAATACCATGGGCGCGTTCCAGAGTCGAAATGACGAAGACCCAAAGTTCTGGGTCGAAGGGTCGTAGTTCGTAGCCTCGTAGTTCGTAGTTCGTAGCCGAAGGGTCGAAGTTCGTTGCCTCGTAGGTCGAAGGTCGTACCCTCGCTTCGAGTCTTCGAGGCACGCTGCAATTCCGCACTCCGCAGCTACGAGTCGCGGGTTCTGAGCTACTAGTCGCAGCTCCTGTAGTGTAACTGGACACTGGACAGCACTAAACTGGACCAATTTACATTGTAACCTATAAAGTATTATACTTAAGTTACAATGTAAATAACGAAATATCCCCCTATTTGGATTCAAAGAAAAATACTAGAAAAATTAATTCCCACTCTTTCAAAATGTGAAGATTGGGTTTTAGTGTAAAATCTCGGAAAAACCCAAAAGTTCGTAGTGGTGACTTTTTGGAAAGTGGAGTTAGACATCTCAGAAAAATCCCCAAAAATCAGATTATCTTATTTATGATATGGGAACCCAATGCCGGGACTTTTGATTTCAAGAAAATAGCTGCTATGGGTACTTCCTTCATAAATCAAGGATTGAGAATTTACTTGTGAAGACTGGCTACAGTTCTAAAGGTAATGTTGAGAATGACATGCCATACAAATGTTAGTATGTTGGTGTGAGGTATTGGGGCATGGACTCCATGACTTGTTTGGCTTCTCACCGTGAGGCTAAGGCCTGTGTGGCCACTATGACCAGGGCAGGCATATGCGCCGATGGCGGGTCTGTGTGGCGACTATGGCCGGGCATATTGCGCTGTGGCTAGGGACTGGCTAAGGCCTGAGTTGAGCCGTTGAGCTCGTGGAGCTAAGGCTGAGTACCCTGAGCTGGGATCCCATGGAGGATCGTGGACAAGTTGTCCTGTGTGGGCAGGCTGGGTCCAAATGTTTGTTTGCAGGCTGAGTCCTGATGATTGTGCACACTACACAGTGCACGAGTACACAGAGCATGTAGTATAGACTTGTATGTTTGCATGATGTGGAGTGTTGGGGTCACCTACTGAGCTTGTCGCTCACCCCTACTTGTTTACCTTTTTCAGGTGTGACCCGAGACTAGTGGAGGACTTTCTTCCAGGAGGACGCCCACTACTCTGATGTATGATACAGTATTATATTCTGTTTTATTTTATGTGTTGTATCCTGGACATGGGTCCGTGGATAGTTGTATTTGCATACTGTTTGTGATGTGATGTCTGTATGACTGTTTGACTCATTATATGCATGATGATATATGGGAAAGTACAGGATTACCCTTGATGTATGACTGTACAGGGTTGCATATTTGAGACAGCACCCGCGGTGTAGTCTCCATTGGTGCTAGTCACCAACCCTTTGACCTTTCGGGTGCGGGCAAGGGGAAGTCATGTTCCTAGTTCCGGGTTCCCTGGAATTTGGGGGCGTGACATTAACCACCAAAGGTCGTGCCCCACCCTCCGCCGGTGGAGGTGGTAGCTCAGCCTCCTCCTGGCGTGTTGCATTCAGCGCGAACACCCTCCCTTGGCCCGTGCCACTGGTCGGCTCACCTACTAGGCGGTTCCCGCCCTGACTACCTCCAGCAGCAGTCTGCTACCGCACCGGTCTCCCCTGAGGTCAGGACTGACTGGATCCTGCCTGACTAGCCTGCCACTGATGAGCTGGTGTCTCTGCTGGTGCCCGAAACCTGGCATCATTCCTCATACTGGATGTCATGCCTCCTGCTCCCTTGTTGTTGCTGATGCAAACTCGGCTCAAATGACCTTCTCGTCCACAACTCTTGCAGTTCCAATCCTTCTTGGGACACTCCCTCTTGATGTAGCCTTGCTCCCTACAGCAATAACAACCGTTTGGGAGACCTCCTACTGAACCTCCCTGCCTGCTGCCACTAAAGGTGAACCTCCCTGGGTTCACTAATGATTGACCCCTAATGCGGAAAGAACTGCTACCTCCCTCCTCTGTCTTGGGCCTCTTGGGCCCTGAATCACGATCAGACCCACCCTCTAACTGTCGACCCTGATGGGCCTGCCTCCCATCATCAAGCTCCCTCTCAGCTATATGGGCTGTCTCAACAACCTCAGCATACGTCCTCAAACGCAGTATCGCTACCCTCTGCCTAAGGGCTGGCCTGAGACCCAAGGTGAACTTGTGGGCCTTCAGGTCCTCCCTTGCCACAATCTCGGGAGCAAATCTACTCAAGCTCCGGAACTCCCGCTTATACTCGGGCACTGTCTTCGACCCCTGCCTCAAGCTGCCGAATTCCTCCCTCTTTTGCCACCTCAATGACTCGGGGAAGAACTCATCATGGAAGAGTTGTAGGAACTTATCCCACAACATAAATTGCACTTCACGGCTTCCCGCGACACTCTGCTACCATTCCAAGGCATTCCTCTCTAGCTGCCGAATGGCTAACCTCACCTTATCCTCTTCCTGGGGTAAGAGAAAGGAATACACATGCTCGATCTGCCTCAACCAATGCTCAGCTATCACTGGATCCCCCTCTCCCTTGCCTCGGAGGTTGTTCCTTTCGGAATCTCGTCACAACATCATCCTCTACACGGTGCATCGGTACGCCACCCAACAAACTCTCACACTCACGAGGTAACTCCCCTACTGGCGGTGGTGGTAGTGGTGGCACCAACTGCTGTGCTGTCATCTCACGGCACACTTCCTCCCAAACCTCTTGCCGGATACCCTCCCTCAGCTCCTGGACTTCTTGTCGGATGCCCTCTTGCAGCTGTGCCAGCAACAGCTCATTTCCTCCAGCGGCTGTCCCCCACCTGGACCCTCATGGGAAGATGACTCATCAGCCACTGCCCCAGACGCACGCGTCACTCTCCTCGGTGGCATTCTTACTACACGAAGTAAGAAAGACAATCGTCAAAACGCATTTGAAATCTATCATGTGTCACTACCCCTACCCCATTCATCAATTCAATTATCACATGGCAATTCACACTTTGCATAAATTTCAGTTCTCATTAAATCACATTGCACAAGTAGCAATTCCACAAGCACACAACTTAAGTTATCATAAAATCAGAGTTACACAGATTAAATCACGTTCTTCGTATTTTCCTATCACATGCTTTATCCCAGTTTTCCACACAATCAAACATAGACAACAAATGCAACTAGTGCCCTAATGCCAATGCATGCAAATCCTACCACAAGACTGGACTACCCCAAGTAAACCTTAGAGGCTCAAAAAGGATCATGTTGATCAGGCACGTCCCTCCAGGCTCCTCCAAAGGACTCAAGATAATCAAATCCGCCCACTACCCTAGGCCAACTAGACCATGCTCTGATACCATATTGTCACGCTCCAAATTTCCAACCCGAGGAAACTGGTTCGTGACTCCCCTTTACCCACCCGATGGGCGAGGGGTTGGGATTAATTCCACACGACTTTACGCATGTCCACAATAAATATTCACAAAAAAAAATCTTACTAATAATTTTCAAACCACAATAGTTGTACATTGGGAAAACCACAATACTTTATTAATTTAAAAATTCTTTTACAACATCTCCCCATTCGGGTTACAAAGGTTCAATAAAATAACATAACACAAATTACATTTAACAAAGCAACAAAGCAAAACTGCTTTCCACCTTGGTGTCTCCACCTAACGCCTGTAGGTCTCTGAAAAGAAAACAACACAGTAAGAGGGGTGAGCAACCACAGCTCAGTAGGGATCATGTCTCCCCGACCCATCCCATGTTCCTAGAATCTACATGTCAACATGTACAGGTGCAGTGTCGTGGTACAAGTATTTAAATAGGAATAATCAACATTTGAGAATAAGTCTACACAAACAAGCCACAGCCACACAAGCTCCTTAGCCACACAGGCTCCACTAACACAGCCACACAGGCTCACAAACACAGCCACACAGGCTCACAAACTCAGCCACACAGGCTCACAAACACAACCACACAGGCTCCACATCCACAGCCACATAGGCTCACAAACACAGCCACATAGGCTCACAAACACAGCCACACAGACTCCACATCCACAGCCACACAGACTCACACTCAGCCACACAGGCTCACAAACACAGCCACATAAGATCACAAACACAGCCACACAGGCTCACAAGCACAGCCACACAGCATACAATCAAACACATAGCATGCATCTCAGCCACACAGGCATATAATCAAACACATAGCATACATCTCAGTCTCACAAGCATATAATCAAACACATAGCATGCATCTCAGCCACAGGCATATAATCAAACACATAAGATGCATCTGGATCAACAATCATTATATCAAGTATACCCCCCCCCCCCCCGGAAACTCCAAGGTTTCCCATGTAAGCCTAAAGCGGAACGAAGCCTTACGAACCACAGACATCCCAACGGCCTCTAAGAGCCACTGCCACGCAACAAACCCCGAGAGTTCACACCAAACAAAATATGTCATTGAAGGCCAACATCCATATAGGAGATCACATCTATATGGATTTACATATATATATTATAACAACAGACAATACTCTACAAATCATCCACCACAGGGCCTAACCCCTTATATAGACACCTCACTTATCAAAACAACGTAGTTTTGATAAATGAAACCCACCATCAAAATGACATAGTTTTGATAAATGAAACATAACATCAAAAGAACATAGTTTTGATAAATGGAACATGCCACAACCTTCCCGCATCCACACAGGACAAAATACCCATAATTCGAACATGGCCCTTAAGGAAAAGATGATATGCATAAGAAAACGAAGAAGACGGTGCAAAAACATGGCTGCACGTGACAAAGACCATTGTCACGTGCAAGCTCCAAATGCCCTATGATTTTGCCATAAGACTTAGAATAACTTCTAGAAGGCTCTCATGCAAAAACACCACTGCCCGTGACAAGCCATTGTCACGTGCACCCCCTAAAGGTTCCCTCTTGGGCTCATCCCTTACCTCAAGCTTGTTCATCATCATACAAAGTGTTCAAGCCAATGTATGTGAGAATAAGACTAACTCCAAGAGGCAAAACTATGACTAACTCCGCATCCCAAAACACGGGTCATTACAATATCAAACATAATTTTTATATCGACGTAACTACCCAGAAATTCTAAGGTTTCCCTACGCGGTCCTACCACAGGACTAACTCTAACGATCTCACCACGGAATGAATAGCGTAAATGCCCCAACGGCACCTAGGGTCCTCTGCCCCGGGAACGAACCCGAAATCCCTCAACCCCGGACTTAACATTATATCCAAACAACATATGCCATTGAAGGCCAACATCCGTATAAGAGGTCACACCTATATGGATTTACATATATATAAAATCACAATAACAACCTACGATTCATCTACCACAGGGCCTAACCCCGGAATGGATACCAGAAGAGACAGAACCCCTACCTTAGGAAGATCCTCCTTGCTCTTGCTCCCACGCTAGATGTCGTCCACCCATGCGAGTCACCCCAGCAGCAACGATCAGGAACTCTCTATCTCTCTTTCCCTCTACGATGGCTGCGGCAGCTGTTAACACAAACCTTAAACCTGAAACAAAGAGAGCTCTTCCTCCTTATATAGACCTCACTTATCAAAACAACGTAGTTTTGATAAGTGAACCCCATCATCAAAATGACGTAGTTTTGATAAATGAAGCCCAATATCAAAACGACGTAGTTTTGATAAATGAAACATGCTACAACCTACCCGCATCCACACAGGACAAAATATCCATGATTCAAACATGGCCCTTCGGGAAAAGATTACCAGCATAACAAAACCAAGGTGACGGTGCAAAAACATGACTACACGTGACAAAGACCATTATCACGTGCAAGCTCCAAATGCCCTAAGATTCTAACACAAGCCTTAGAACATTATCTGGAAGGCTCCCATACAAAAATACCTCTGCACGTAACAAAGGCATTGTCACGTGCAACCTCAATTTGCTTCCTCTTGAGCTCATATTTTGCCACATGCTTCCTCATCAGTATACAAAGTGTTTTAGCCAATGTGTGTGGGAATAAAACTCCCAAAACCCGACAATTGCCACCTAAAAGGCATAATTGTAACTAACTCCTCATATTCCAAAACACGGGTCATTACATGGTTGCAACCACCATGATCAAGCAAGGGTATAAATTAGGGCAAGGATTAGGCCTGAAAGGTCAAAGAATTCAGAAGCCGTTAACCATTCGATAAAATACTGTGAAGTTTGGGCTGGGCTACATGCCTACAAAAGCTGACAGACAGAGGGAAGCTGCCAAAAAGAATGAAATTAGAATGGCAAGGATGTAAAAAAGGTCAGTGCAAAAAGAAAAGAGGAGCTTCCCCCCTTTGTATGTTACATTCCAGAGTGGAGGGTTTATCCACAAAAGCCAAGCTGAAACTGAGACTGGGATTGTAGCTACGTTGGACACAAACGAGCATACACCGAGCGAGATGGTTCTAGTGGTGTGAGAGGATCCCAATCAGCCGTTGAACAATTGGACCAGCCTGGACCTCCCCATAATGTAATGCTTGAGGGGTCACTGGGATTTAATGTATTCTCTTAAATGTATTTTGAGGGTGTAAACATTTATTTTTCTTAAAACCTTTTAAATAAAATATGCTTTTAACTCTTTCATCAATATGGTGCATTCCATTCATGACAAATGCATATCATATTTAGTTATCAACTTGTCATTCTCTTATAAATAGGTATCACGATGTCAATGAAAACATAGTATACGAAAGCGAAATGAGATGCCTAAGGTTTGACCAAAGTCCAAACTGGGAGCAGCCAGTGTTTGAAGTTGATGAAACTGAGGTAGAAGAGACACCTAAATTGCCAGGAGAGATCATCCAACTATTGGAAAGGAACGATCGTTTATCCATTCCAAGTGAAGTCCCAGTAAAAACAGTGAATTTGGGGATGGCAGCCGAACCAAAAGAGTTGAGAGTAGGGTCCTTAATACCTGCTGACATCAAGAAACAATTAATTGAGCTATTAAGGAGCTACATAGATATTGTTGCATAGTCATATCAAGATATGGCGGGATTAGACACAAACATAGTGCAGCATCGAATACCAGTGAAGCCATAGTACAAACTAGTACATCAGAAATTACGAAGAATGCGACTCGAAATGTTACTGAAAATTAAAGAAGAAGTCAAAAAGCAATGGGACGTAGGTTTTCTAAGTGTCTCCCACTATCCAAAATGGGTGGCCAATGTTATACTTGTATCGAAGAAAGGAGGTAAGGTCCGCATGTATGTCAATTATAAAGATTTGAATTGGGTCAGTCCGAAAGATCCCGCTTCCTCATATTGATACCTTAGTGGATAATACAGCAAAACATACTCTATTCTCATTCATGGACAAATTCTCAGGCTATAATCAAATTCGCATGGCCCTCGAACACAAGGAGAAGGCCAGATTCATAACACTTTGGGGCACCTTCTGTTATAATGTGATGTCGTTTGGTCTAAAGAGCACTGGGGAAACCTATCGGCAAGCCATGGTGACCCTATTCTATGACATGATACATAAAGAAGTCGAAGTCTATGTGGATGACATGATAGCTAAATTGCGAAGCATTGAAGATTACATTACAGTACTCCGTAAACTCTTCAACAGGTTACGAAAGCATCAGCTAAAATTGAACCCCAGAAACTACACTTTCGGAGCCATGTTAGGAAAGTTGTTAGGCTTCATCGTGAGCCAAAAAAGAGTAGAAATTGATCTAGATAAAGTTCAAGCTATCCAAGAGATGCCCCCACCATGAACCATCAAGGTGGTTAAAGGATTCCTCGGGCGATTGAATTACATTGCTCGATTCACTTTCCAATTGACAATCACATGTGTTGGGACACTTTAAGAGATTGTATGAGAGGTCCTCAATTTTGGGATTCCCTACTAGTGTAATAGTGTACTCAGGTTCCATAAATTGGGGTTTAACATTAACTCCAACCCAGGATTGGCTCCTTGGTAATGGGAGATCTTTATGGACCTATTCCACAAGATATACAGTATGGGAAGATAGATATAAAATTTACAATGGGTTAGTATGTCTAATCGGGGGGATTTATACGCCCTTTTTAGGGCCATTTTGGGTACGTTTTCATACTCTTTTGCTTCATTTAATGCCCAATTGAGCTACATTATTATATTTTCATGCCCTAACCCGAAAAAGAGGATTTCTTGTAGTTTTTCTAGTATTTTTGCTATATTTTGATAGGAATCCAAAAATTGAAGAAGAATTCACCAAATCATCAGACGGGAAATGGAATCCCAAAGACCTAAAGAATTCGCCAAATCACCAAATCACTGTTGGAGTCTTGGAACCTGGAGAAAGATACTTTCCTTCTAGTCGGGTGAAATCCGAGGTGGTCTGGTGTTGGTTGGGTGAAGGTCGGGTGAAGCCTTCTTCACTCGACCAAGCCCAAATTTCGGCATTGGAATCCTCATTTTTGCAGCTCACTTATTCCCTTCTGGACCGAAGTCATTTGAACAAAGAATAAGCACCAAACACTCAAGCCAAAAGGTAATTAATAGAAGAAATTCAAATTCAAAAGGGTGTTTTACATTGGGACTGAAGTCATTTTGGGATTTAAAAGAGTGATAAAGGTCATTATTTAATCTCTTTTTCAAAATCAAAAATAATGAGTTATAAGAGATTAAATAAGGGGTATTTATTTGGAGAAATTATGATGAATAATGGAAAATTCAAATTCAGCTTAGGAGACTATAAAAGGGCATCAATTCATCATTTGTAACCATCCAATTATCATCCAATTTTCTACCATTCTATTTCTACCATTCCATCTTCATCTAGAGTAGAGAAAATGAGATTGAAGAAGGTTTGAGGTTTCACTTGGAGCTTAAAGGCAATATGCTTGGAAAAGAAGATCAACCTTAAAATTTCTTGGTCTAAATAGGCAAGCTATCCTTTTGGTATTCTTATTTTATGTTTTGTAATTCTATTATCTTCAATCAAATTACGGAAGCTTAAAAACCTTTGATTGAGGTTAGGATGGAGTTTGATGTAATGGATTAATTAGGTCATACTTTGTCCGTTGATGACATACAAGTAAACAAGGCCAAGATAAATTTAATATCCAAACTTCTTATCCCAAGGATAGTTAAAGATATTTGTTCTTTTCTTGGCCATGCTGGTTTTTATAGGAGATCTATTCAAAGGTTTAGTTCTATTGCAAAACCTTTGAGTACTCTTTTGCAAAATGATGTTGACTTTAGTTGGAATGATAAGTGCCAAAATGCATTTGATACCCTTAAGAGTTTGCTTAGTACTGCTTCTATTGTGCAACCTCCAAAGTGGGGTTTGCCTTTTCAAATAATGACTGATGCTAGTGATCATAGCTTAGGAGTTGTTTTGGGGAAGCGGGTGGATAATAAGCCTCATGTGATTTACTATGCTAGTAAAACTTTGAATGATGCTCAGAAAAGTTACACCACTATTGAAAAAGAATTGCTTGTTGTGGTATTTGCACTTGAAAAATTTTGAACATATATTCTTGGTTCCCCTATTGTTGTTTTTACTGACCATGCAGCACTGAAGTATTTGTTGGCTAAGAAAGATGTTAAGCCACGTTTGATTCATTGGATCCTATTACTTCAAGAGTTCGATATCACTATCAAGGACAAAAAAGGAGTTAAGAACGTGTTAGCTGACCACCTTTCTAGGATATCATCATCTTCCTCCTCGACCCTACCTCTTGATGATAGCTTCCCAGATGAGCAACTGTTTGTGGTGGATAACACTCCTTAATACGCAGACATAGTTAATTATTTGGTAAGTGAGCAACTGCCTTCTGGATAGTCCATTCAGGATCAGCAGAGATTTCTCTCTGAGGTACGACATTTTTATTTTGATGATCCATACTTGTTTAAATATTGTTCTGATAAGTTAATTCGTAGATGCATTCCTGATGATGAGTTTCGTTCTATTTTAAATTTTTGTCATATGGGTGCATGTAGTGGTCACTTTTCGGCCAAGAAAACTGTTTCTAAAATTTTACAAAGTGGATTTTATTATCCTACCATGTTTAAAGATTCTTATGCTTTTTGCAAAGCTTGTGAAGCATGTCAAAAACTAGGTTCCATTGGAAAAAGAAACATGATGCCTCTCTCCCCCATTCTTACCTTGGAAATTTTTGATTGTTGGGGGATTGACTTCATGGGACCTTTTCCAATTTCTTTTGGGAATACCTATATTTTTTTGGCCATAGATTATGTTTCTAAATGGGTAGAGGCCATTGCTTGCAAGCAGAATTTGCTAATAGGGAAATCAAAACCATCCTACAAAAAACCATTAAGCCAAATAGGAAGGATTGGTCTTTAAAACTTGTTAATGCTTTGTGGGCTTATAGGACAGCTTTTAAAACTAATTTAGGGATGTCTCCTTATAGATTAGTTTATGGTAAAGCTCGTCATTTATCTGTTGAGATTCAGCATTGAGCCCTTTGGGCCATAAAACATATAAACCTGTCATTAGATACAGCTTCTGGATTGAGAAGATTGCAGGTTAGTGAGTTAGATGAAGCTCACTGGGCTGCCTATGACAATGCTCAAATTGCTAAGGAGCGAATGAAAGAGTTACATGACAGAAAACTTCATCCTAAGCATTTCACACCGGGCTAGGAAGTTCTTCTTTACAATTCTATATTACACCTTTTTCCCGGTAAGCTCAAGTCTCGATGGGGTGGACCATATGTTGTGAAGGTTATGCACTCTCACGGTGCGATAGACATTGTTAATCTGAGAGATAGATTGAGTTTTATAGTTAATGGACAATGTCTAAAGCCATTTCTGCGGATTTTTGATCCATGTGAGGAGGTCTTGCCTTTGCATGACCCTGATGAGGTAAGTTGATTAGATGTCACTTTTTCTTTGTACAATTTTTTTCCTTCTTTGTGTGTTTTCTTTATTTTCTTATTTCTTTTGCATGAGTTATTTATATGTTTTGTTTTGTTGTTCTATTTCTTTAATTCTGTGTACCCTTTTTCTTATCGTTTGAATCATTGAGGACAATATCCCGACCTAGTTGGGGGTTGTCGGTCGTGTGCACAGTACTTTGGATTTTTATTAATTTATTTATGTTGATTTGCATGTTGATGATATAATTATATTTGTGATAACATTCAACCATTAGAAAATATTAAACTTTGCTTGGATTTAAAGAAGATTAAAGTGTTGAGTTTGCTTAGTTTGAGACTCTTATGGTATGTGGCAGATTTTGTTTGTTTAGCTAAATGCTTAGAGTAATTTTATGTGCAATTTTTCATGACATTTTGTGATTTCAACATATTTTAGAACTCACTTAAAAATCTTTTGAGGCAAAATTTTAAGAAATTTACACCACTTAGGATATGATATAGGCCATCTTTGGATCGTTTGTGCCATTTCAAGCCTACCTTTGTATTTATACGACTAGTTATCCCTTTGAGCTTTATATGTTTAACCTTGTATCTCAACATATCCTTTTAAGGTAGCATTTGATGGGCATTATATTTTGCAAAAGGTTTGTATTTTGACCCTACAAAAAAAAACAAAAAGTGATTTGTTGTTCTTGTTGAATTTCATTGTATGTGTGAGAGATACAAGGTAGAAGACATGTAAACAATCTTGGAGAAGTAGCATGAGATCAAGAAAAAATGGGGTTTAGAATTATTGCTTTACTTGGTTAAGTTATGTTTAATTTTAAAGTTCTCTTGTTTTGTGTTTAACTTATTCCGTTCTTTCAAAGCCCTTACCCAAGCCTCATTACATCCTTTTAAAGTCCTATTGATCCAAAGTGGTGTGTTTTTCCTCATTAGTGGAGAAAAATTGGAAAAGTGTGCCTATGGGATTTGGAATTAAATTCACGAGATCGCATTATTGTTTATGAATATTGTGTATAACATGATCAGGGCGTTATGGCTATGGAATATAGTAAGAAGTATGTTTAAGAGTTCATAACAAAAGTAAACTTTGCATTTTGAAACTCTTTGAGCTTGGGCGAGTTTTAATTATTCTATATGTTAAATGTTCTTCACAATTTTTGAAACATATGTGCAAGTCTACAGTTTAGATTTTCTTATTTTGCATTTTTACTCTTGTTTTATTTGTTCTTGTCTTTGATTGCTTCCTTTGCTAGGGACTAGCAAGAAGCTAGTTGGGGGTTGTGATTAGGAGTAATAATTGCATGTTACTTGTGCTTAATAATAACTATTTGTGCATGCATTTGGATTAATTTGATTATTTTAATTGCACTAATAGTTTTCTTGATTATTTTGAGATTTAAGTAATTTTTGGTGTTAAAATACCAATTTAAGAAATCTCAGGTGTATTTTGTGTGCTTTGGATTGATGTGCTTTCGTTATTAGTTTCTAGTGTACTACATACGTGTAGTTTTGCTTATGTTTTGTAGCTATTTGTTTTAGGAAAATGGAGCTAAGGATTGAGGTTCTTGAGCCAAATGAAAATCAAAGAAGCAAATACTTCCAACCAAAATAGCTCTCAAGGAGTTCAAAGTGTTCAAGGAGTAAGAAAGAAGCAATTATAGCATGTAAGTGTCTAGAATTGACATGTGCACAGACATGTGCAGAAGAAGAATTGAAGGAAATTCAATTGCAAGCAACTTTTGTGAATGCACGGGTTATTAGTTTGTAGTGTACTGCATTTGTGTATTTTCGTTTGTGTTTTGGTTTGTTTTGTAGCTATTTGTTTTAGGAAAATGGAGCTAAGGATTGAGGTTCTTGAGCCAAATGAAAATCAAAGAAGCAAATACTTCCAACCAAAATAGCTCTCAAGGAGTTCAAAGTGTTCAAGGAGTAAGAAAGAAGCAATTATAGCATGCACGTGTCCAGAATTGACACATGCACAGACACGTGCAGAAGAAGAATTGAAGGAAATTCAATTGCAAACAACTTTTGTGAATGCACGGGTTAGAAAAAAATAACATGCACGTATATACCTCGACATGTGCAAATACAAAATGGAAGGAAAATCAATTTCAAGCAACTTTTGTGAATGCACGTATCAGGAAAAAGTGATGCACGTGTTCACCATTGACACATTCATTGGCACATGCACCGAGCACATACGCTTTTATTCGGCCTCAGAACGACGTTGTTTAGTATAAAGGCAAACTTGTACTTTTCTTAAGTAAGGTTAAAAGGGAGATTATACTTGTACTTGCTGTGTTAGGTTAATGTAGCAACCCAAGCCCATGAGACTATATATATGACGGCTAATGAGAGAAAAAGGGGACGTTTTTAGAGCAAAGCATGTTTTTGGTGATAGGAGATTATACAAAGCCTACTGGGAATTGCAAGTTGACCTAAGGCGGCATAACCAGAGAAAAGATCAACATAGTTTATTTTGTGCTCGAGAGATACAGTATTTTCAGATTATTTTTCGTAAAGATTTTTATTATTTTAATTCTGTTTTAAGTTTAATACTTTTTGATTGCTTATTTCAATTTCGCAAGTTTAAGAATTATTGTAATCTGCTATTTCAATTTCTTTCTCGTGTCACATTCAATTATACTATTTAATTTAAGTTTTTATATTATGGGAGTTTATGTTTGATATTAATTAGTTTTATTCGTATTTATCAACGAACAGTGTCAAATCAAAACCTAAACTTTTGAATCTAGTTTGTGGCTAGTAATTTCACATCCATTGCATATACCATCAAGTGATTTTATTTTATTTTAACAAGGTTAAATTTAAGCTTTCCTTTGGCAGATGATCTAAGAACTGTATTCTTAATTATTACTCGACATATTCCTACACTTGGGATAATGTTGGCGTTGCTCGATATTTTGAGCCAGTCACTGTGCAGCTCGTAATTGTCTCCTTTTTTGGGTTTTTGTTAGCACGTGTGACCGATAAGCGTTGAAAAATATCTCTGATAATGTCTAGCTAATAAAAACGTGTCTCATGAATTGCACAGGAAAGAGCTCTCGAAGATAAGGACAAACAATAAGAGTCAAATGTCAGAGGGTCGAAGTATCAGAAGTTGAAGGGTTGAAGTGTCGGCAAGTCGAAGGGCTGAAGTATCGGAAGGTCGAAGGGTTGAAGGTTAGGTTCAATGGTCAAAGGTTAATGGGTCAAAGGTCAAAGGATCAAAGGTCAACGGGTCGAAGGCTCGAAGGCCCCAACCCTTGAAGGCTCGAAGGCTTCGGGACTTCAAGTCTTCGAGTACTTTTTTTAAAAATTTTAATTACCTTTTTGTTAGGTCCCTTGAAGTCTAGAGGGGGGTGAATAGACTTTTTCGACTTCTTTCTTTAGATATTTATATCAAAGATGAAATTTAAAAAATAGATATTGTAAACAATTAGCAGAAACAGACACAAAATGTTTTTTAACAAAGAACTCAATAAATTAAATAAGAACACAAATACAGAAAGATTTATTGCTGATTTATGATATGAATTTCTTGATCAACATACACAAACACTTTGAGATCAGAATCACACAAGTCGTGTTCTTGATCTATAACTCAAGAAAGAACAATGAAAACCTAAAGCTCTTAAACAACTCTCACACAATCGTTTTCCTTCTTTTTAACATCTCACACTTTCATCTATTTATACAAGAAAGCCTATCAGCTAAAGCATGAAATAAATCATAAGAATATTCTCAGATCTTTTCAAATCTTTCCTTTTTCTTGACTTCCAAAGATAGCTTCTAATGTGATGGCGCTGAGAAATACATACAGCCATGACTTAGTGTTTCGAACCAATGCATCATTTGAAAGTGTTATCTCGAACCTTCAACAATCCTTCAAACTATTTGTCAATGAAGATGCACTTCGAGGGTCTCTTCGAATCTTTAAACTAGTCTTGAAATCCTTTAGATGATTGTTGAAAATTCTTCTATCTATGACTATCTTAAGTGTATCATTGGATGTCTCTTCGAATCTCGAATAAAGTCTTGAATAAAATATTTAGTTGGAATCACCACTTTTTAACTTGTCTTCAAGTTTGAGTCTTCGAATTTGTCTTTGAGTCTACCATCAAGTCTCGAATCATGCTAACTCCAAGTCTTGACACTATTCTCTAGCTTGGCTCTATATCAGTCTTAAAGTTGTCCTCAAAACATTCATCGAATCTCTCCTAGTATGTTCAAGGCCACATCTGAAATCTTGTAAGTGTAGTTATGGCCTGTGTGATAAATCAACACTTCAACTTTGTCTTCGAATATCTTCCTCTTTGGATCTTGTTGGACCACATTTTGTCCGAGTTGGACATATATATTTATTTTCCACTTTGAATTTCTTTTCTATTTGTTAATCACTTTGTATAGATAAATAAAGTGACGTGACTGTCGATTCGAAGAGGGATTTTAATGACTTCTTTTAAAAGGATTTTAAACGCTAAAAATCTAGTCTCATGTGATAGAAAATCAAATTCCATGACCAACACCTTTGACCACGCTCAAATTCGAGGTCAAACGAAGAAGTTATGGTCATAACCATATTTGGACCGCTAACGGTGGTCAACTAGTAGCCAATATTCAAAAGGACACTCTGGATTAGGTCACGAACCTCATTTTCTTAATCCTCTCATCATTTTAAGAATTTTGATATATATATATATATATTGCACATTTTTGCTCTCAAAGCATTTTAAAAAAATAAAAATAAAATATGTTTTTTCGACAATAAAGCAGTTATGGAACGTCTAGTGCAGGTATGGCATAAAAAAGAATTCATTTTCAAATAAAAATTATATGGAGTCGCTCGTCTTGACGTCCCGAGTCTAAAAATAATTTTCTCGTGATTTTTTTGAAACCTGAGTTGCCTTTCCGAGTCCAGAACTTAAAAAACATCAATAAAAAAATACCCTAAAAATCAGAAACCCTAGCCGCCATCTCTTTCTTTTTCTTGCCTACCCCTATCCATGTGTCATCTCCTCATTAGCCTAAGAATAAAACAAAATAAAAATCAAATAGAAAATAAGAAAGCAAAAGCAAATAGAAAAATAGTATATTCTCTCTTTATCTCTCCATCGTGTCATCTTCCTCTCTCTCTCTTTCTCTTTCTCTCTCTCTCTCTCTCTCTCTCTCTCTCTCTCTCTCTCTCTCTCTCTCTCTCTCTCTTGCATCGTCTTCCTCACCTCCACGTCGGATAGCCACGCTAGCTCATCATGCACTTACCTCCTTTTCTCCCTCTCCCTCGGCCAACCTCCTCCATGCAAGCCGCGCCTTGCCCCATGCCTCCTTTTCTCTCTCTTGGCCAAACTAAAGCCAAGTCAAACCGGATTCTCACCATGATACACCATACCCTACCATAGCCGCCGCCCTCAAGCATCCTTGAACCCTAGCTCCTCTCTATAAAACCCCTCCTCCCTCTCAATTCGTGGGGGCTCTCTCTCTGGCTAAAATTTGAAAACGACACACCCAAAAGCCATCTTTTTCCATCTCCCACGACGAACCCAGAGAGCCCCCGCTCCCCTTGTAATGACCCATGTTTGGGGTTTAGGTAGTTAACCATGTGATGGAATACACATCGAGGGATGTGAATATCAGTACGATAACATATGCGTCGAATAGAGTGTTTTGACTATGAGTGGGCCCGATTTGGATTCGGAGCCCTAAAAGGGTAATTTTGGGATTTTTGTGGTGTGGTCGGGTGACTTTGTATTTGTGGTCTTATTTGGAAAAATAAATCTCAGTACAGTGATGTACTCGTCAAACGAAGCATTTTGACAGTAATTGGGCTTAATTTGGAATCGAGACCCTGTGAGGGTAATTTTGATATTTTAATGAAGGATTCACTAACCGGTTTCTGCAGGTCAGAAATCCGGGGCGTGACACCCCTTGGCCGGAATGCCTTCCGTCGGCAACTGAGGAGCATAGTTCCCATCCATTAACCATTGTCGCCCGATCCAAGGGTTTGGTGTGTGGCTAAAGTAATCAAAGTCAGCCCAACGCCCCACAACAATCGGTTACCATAGGAAGACATCTAGTAAGGAGTTATCTTGGAGAAGAAGAAGAAGAAGAAGAAGAAGAAGAAATTCTTTTGAGCGTGGTTGGTTGTTATTATTATTATTATTATTGGTGTTCTTGTGTTACTCATTTTCCCATTGTGGTCCCCCTATATCACATTTGCTAGCCTCTATTTGCTTTTGTGTTGATTCTCGATCACATTCTGTTTGACTCATGCTTTCCCTGGTCCTAAAGAAAAACATAAACGAAAAAAAAAAAAAAAAAGAGAGAAAAATGTTGTGTACTGATTTTCTTTTGGTTTTGGTTTTAATGTCTTGTTTTAGCCTGGTCTTAATGTTGTTTCCTATATTTGTTGTCTGTTTAATTTCCTTTATTTGATTCTAGTTCTAGACATTTTATAATGTCTTGTTCCCTCACTTGTCGGAAAAAAGAAGGACACACATGGTTTGGTTTGGTATTGTTTTTTGTTTTTTTTGCTGTAAATGTGTTGGTTAATAATATTCCCAAGATCCAAACAAGATCGTCTGAGTATACATGTTTGTATACAGAGAGGGGGGTGAATTTGTATACTTAAAACTATTTCCTTTTAGTTTTAAGAGTAATATGATACTCAGAGGTATTCTACAGATGAAGTTCTTGTTTGGGTGGTATATCCGTGTCTTATGCAAGATTAGCTTAATAGCAGGTATGTATGGGAAGTAAAAGATAAAGACACATGGTTTACGTGGTTCGATCAATGAGATCTACTCCACAGTGGTGAGGGTGTACCTACACCGAGTCCAATCCACTATATACGTTTAATATAATAGGGTCTAGCCCCTGTTACAATAGGATCAACTCTCTTTGCTCTTAAATTCAAATACAAAAACTGTATTACTCCGGTACTCACTCGCTATGAAGAACTGTCTAGCGCAATCTGCTCCTGCGTGTTTAGTCATTTGCACTGCTTAACTTTCAGCCACTCCTTTGCTAAACTCACAATTTGTTCGTAAATATATGATGAACAAAGATAGATTAACTCACTATTATCTTGCTTACAATCTTCCTCTCTCTATGTGTATATTGTACGAACTACTCTACATCATCTTTTATATTGCACAAGATACCTTTCTTGTGTTCTCTGAAAGTTCTGACACCCTCTTGAAGTAAGGCATATGCTTGACTTATATAGGTCGGCCAAAGTACGTACGAAACCTTTCTGCTAGGGTTAGGCATGTACCATCTTTTGATCTCCATCGTTGAACCATGTTACCCCAGCCTCATATATGTCCACGTGTTTTCCAGTCTTTAGCGTGATAAAGAAAACATTGTTCGACTAGCCACAACCTCGAAGATGTAATGCCTCGTAGCTACACTATTACCTCTCCAGGTACACATGCTACTACCTCCGAGTCTTCACCTTCGAATCTTCGAGTCTGAATCTTCGAGCCTTGGATCTTTGAATTGATCTTCCAATTCTTTTGTTCTTCGGCTTCGAATCTAGGTTAGAACAAGACTTTCACTCTACGAGTCTTTGAGTCTTCATATCTTCGAGCTAACGACAACCTCATTCTACCTTAACTAATCATCTGTTCACATCAACGGGTTTCTATTCTCGGCAATGGGTCTCCCAATCTTCGACTCCATGAGCTTTGACTCTACAATGTTGCCACTCTACACCTGATGGTCCCTTGGAGCCTAGAGGGGGGTGAATAGGCTCTTATCGAAACTCTTTTGATTCTCTTATGACACAACACTTATCTAGTTAAGTGATAGAATCACTGCGGAAGATAACTAGATAGTGGAAGTATTTTGTTTTATTATCAAAAGATAAATACAACAAAATAGAAGCAAAACTCTTTTACACTCTGTTTACAAAAGGATTCACACACTAGCCTATATTATGTCTTTGAACTCTTGTGCATACACAGGGTTGATTCAGGCTTGCTCGCACACGCTTTCAAATGTACAAGTATGAATATTTATAAAAACATTCCTAAGAGACAACCTTGGAACTTGTAGTTCCGGAATGCATTCAGCACTAACTATTCCTCGGTAATCTCTCTGCCTTGACTGTTGTAGTTTGTGGAGATCAAGATCTTGGGTTTGAAGAGTATAAGTGCCTTTGTGAGTTCCCAAGTATAATTAAAGTTGTGTCCACATATCCGGGTGATCCACGTGTAAGATTCTTCAGGTTCTCAACGAGTTTGTCTTACATCGGGACACCACGAGCTGATGACTTTAAATGCGGTAAGTTGAAGTAGCATCTTCTTGGTTCGGTGTAATTTTCCTTACTCCGTTGCTAATGAAGCTCGGAACCTTACTCCGTGTCAGTGGTTGCTTACTCCGTATCTATTTGGTGCTGGAATCCTTAGTCCGTGTCAGCGCTTCCTTACTCCATGTGAATGAGAAGGTCGGAGTGCTTATTCTGTATCAGCGCTTCCTTACTCCGCATGTAAGTTCCTTACTCCGCACGAGTTTCTTACTCCGTGCGAGTTTAAAGGATCGGATGGCTTACTCCGTACTAGCACATCCTTACTCCGCATGAGTACTTCCTTACTCCGTATGTATGGAAGACTCGGATGCCTTACTCCGTGTCTTCTTTATTTTAGTTCGCTTGAGTGGAAGACTTAACTTTTTAACTCCGTGTCGACTCTTTTACTTCGTGCGACCTTGTACATCAAGATTCTTATTCTGCATCAGTTTGACTTAGTCCGTTTGAGGTATTAAGAGCAGATTCCTTAATTCGTAGCTTTTACGTTCCTTAGTCCGCACAAATGTTCTTTATTCCGTATGTATAAGGGACTTGGTTATTTACCAAGTGTTTGACGACACTCACTCTCGTTCGGATCAGGATTATGTATCATGTCCTTAGCTTTGCTCTTACGAGTGTATCTCCGGATTAATAACATATCTTCTGCAATGATTAAAGACAAAACACAAAAGATCTCAAATCAAATTACATAGGGCTTTATCAGCATTATCCAAATTCTGGGCTTGATCCAACAACACCCAACAGGTCTTCGAGCTTGCAAGTCTTCGAGTTTTCGAGACGCTACTCTTCACCTGATTACACCTTGGGTCTTCGAATCTTCAACCTTGTGGATCTATGAGTCTACGACCCTGTGTTCTTTCGGTGATGCTTCGAGTCTGATGGTCTGTTGATCTTCGACTCTGTATATCTTCGAGTTATCTAATCTTCGATTTTGTGGATCTTCGACTCTATAAGTACATGGTTAGACTCTCTCTATGAGCTCACTCTACGAAGTTATCCAACCCAGTACAGATCTTCGACTCTGCGTCCTCCCGCTTCCGCATTCTATTGACAACAGTGATAACCAAAGTACCATAGGAACAACAAGGACTTGTTAGAAATGTATTATAAACTGTAACTAATTGTATTATTGCCACTTCATGAGCACATGTATGCACTTTCTTATATCGAAGTTAGAAGCATGAGATGATCTAGGAAAACATAATCTCTACTGAGATGTGATTGCTTACCCCTCATGTTTTATGTAATTTTCTTCCAAGTACTTATCGGAATTAGGCGGGACATTAAGGCAGAGACCCAAAGGGCTTTGTTTTATTATTTTCCTTTTATTAAGATTGTATTAAGTTACCATATTAAACTAATGTAACCTTTCGAGGTAAATATTTTAATGAGGTTTTGTTTTTTTGACAATTTTGATTATCATGTACATGGACATAGTTTTGATTATGTGGATGTGGATATATGATTTAATTGTTCTATGGTTTGTTATTTAACCCAACCCTTATCCCACCCGATGGGTAAAGGGAGTCAAACCGGTTTTCTCGAGTTTGAAATCTGGAGCGTGACAATCCAATACATGGTATCTTGTATTAGTTTAACATGAACCATATCCCAATAATATTACCCTTTTATCTAGGTTTCAATATAAACATAAGCAATAATTAAAAAAACATTCATAACCAAATAAGTATTAATTTTAGGCATTGTGAGGATGTTAGTGTTTTTTCATATACATAAATGTACTCTTAAAATTATGCTCTAGTAGCATAGATCCTTCTTTTTGTTACTTTTAGTATCAAGTATCTAATTTCACCTATTTGATTAGACTTAGTCTTTTCTTCTTCTTCCTTGTTGTTACTAATGTCTTTTGCTTTTGAGTCAAAGTGCATTATAAAATATAAAAAGTTCTTTTGGTCCACATGAATATAAGTGATAATATATATCTTGCATTAGTTTGAAACCTTGCACCCTAAAAGAAACTTTTTTTATGTATATAATTATTAGAACACCCACTATAACATCTTCAAACTTTTTTGTTGTTAGTTTGAAGAGCTAATTTAACAAAAATATTTAAAAATATCATTTTTCTACCTTATTCATTTTAATTAAAAATTTAACATTATAGACAATATTCTTTCAAATTTAACATTTATTATTCTATCTATACTTTTTAAATAATTATAATTTTCTTTTTTCTTTTTAATTTCTCTCTAATTTGTTTTCTTTTCAAAGAAAAAATAAATATTTAATGGATAATATTTTAATAAATAATAAAATAAATCATGAAAGTAAAAAGGCCGAAAAGTGTATGCTTTTAAAAATAAGCTATTAAAAGAACCAAAAATCTATATTTTAAAATTTTAAATTTGAAAAGATTTATTACGAATACTATTAGTATATTACCGTTTAATTTATGTTTTGATTTATGAATTCTATTTTTTGTATTATTGAAATTCATGTTGACTTTAAATTTTGAGAATAAATTTATTTGATAGGGAGAAAATATGTTTTTAAAAATATTTTTTAAATAAATCTCATAAAAATATGAAAAAATATAAAATATAATAAACTTAAGTAATAAAATAGAATAAAATAATTTAAATTTTTTAATCAAAATTAAATTTAAATATTAAAATAAAAAATATTTTTTTAAAATAATTACGACGCCGTATAGTTTCAAAACACATTAATCATAAATTTTTAAGGGCCAGTTTGACATTGCTGTTGGAAGGCTACTTCTGCTTATTTTATAAGCAGAAGCAGTAAAAGGTGTGTGGTAATTTTTAAAAAAAGTACTTATAAAATAAGTTTTTACTTCTTTAACTCAAAAGCTGAAGCAATTTGAAGGTTGCTTCTAACAGCTTTTTTTAGGAAGCAATTTTTAAAAAATAAAATACCAATCATATCCCTTTATCCCTCAACTGTCGCCCCATTGCCCTCGTCATTATCTTTATTGCCCTCCTCCTCAACCTCACCGTCATCGCCCTCTGCTTTGTCAAAGAGCAATGCTTCCACCCCACATCCTCTGCTGACAGCGAGAAGGACGGCGAAGGTGTCGACGGAGTCATCGAGGCTTTCAGAAAGCTTCCCAGGTCCATGAGGATGTTGATGTTGGTGATGGCCTTGAACTGGATCGGCTGGTTTCCGTTTATCTTATACAACACCGACTGGATGGGGAAGGAGGTGTATGGCGGGGAGCCCAAATTTGACAACTACGTGGACGGTGTCCGAGCTGGCGCCTTGGGCCTCACCATCCAGTTCGTCATGCTTGATGTTGTTTTCCCGCTGATTGACCCTTTGTCGCGTCTTGTCAAAATGAACTGCCTCTGGGCTGGAGCCAACTTCGTCCTTGCCGCCGGTCTAGCCCTCACTGCCGCTGTCAATAAGGCCACTTAGTCTCACCATCACCAATACAGAGCTGACTCCCCGCTCAGTCTTTTTCACTTAATTGTTCTTTTTTTTTTTAAAATAAAATCTGTTATATATAAATATATATTCACAATTAATTTTGCCATAACATTAACTGGATGGGGTTAAGGGCGGCGGGATGGAGGGGGTTAGGGAGGAGCAGGGATGGGGGGAGGACAAAGGGATGGAGGGGGGGTGAGAGAGGGTGGCGGAATGAAGACACATTTTTTTTTAATGTTTTTAAAATTAAAATATAAAGGATATTTTTGTCTTTTAAATCTTCATAATATTTTTTTTAAAAAATTTACCAAACACTTATCACCTATTTTTAAAATTTAACGCACTTTTAAAATTATATTTTATCAAATACTCACCTACTTAACAAACTGGGACTGGCTTACCAAGGAAATCATTGCTGGTTTTAATTCAAAATTGTTGGCAGCGATCGCGGGTCTTGTTATCCAAAATCTGCCATGTTTTCTACGATTTTGGTTCTTCATGTGCATGTTTGTCTTACATTAACAACTTTGTTCACCTTGGTCAAGTATATATATAAAGGTGTCTTTATTATGAAGCAAATAAGAATAAAGGAGGCCAAGGGAATCCAATTTCAGAGCTTCAGGCACTGATCTTCGAGGCAATGATGATAACAACCTATTTCATCTAAAATAACAAACCTTCAACATTTCAGGGTAAATGATTATGTGCCAACTAACACAGTGCGCCTTTTTAGGATCTCCTCCCTGCAACACTCTTAGGAGATGACTAGAAGTTTGCTTTAAGATCATGTATCCATAGCTCTCATCTGCATGACATTTCTGCATTGTACTGTATGTTTGTTTGAAAATGTTTAAAATAAAGTCATTTGTTTCTCTAAACTTTCACATAATCATTCATGCATACATGCATCTCAAAATTAAAAATCAAGTAAAAATTACCTTGTCCCCAGGTCGGTATCTGCCTTTCTCCAGGATTGCATACTCTTACAACCTCATATTCTAGTTAAAAAAGCCTTTACATTACGGTATTACCAACTAAACCTATGTTAAATTTTGTTTAAAACAAAACATAGCCATCTAACGTAATAAGATGTGTGCTCATTTTGTAGAAGGAAGAAAGAACTGTGCTTCATTGAAACGACAGCGGCTTGAATCGTGTTGGGTGTGAGGTTGGGCATTTTTCGGGCAGTTTTCCCTTCAACTCTCGCAAGTCACGACCAACTTACTGCATCTCCTCCCCCCTCCCCGCCACCCTTTCCCATCCCCCGTCTCGAGATTGAATCTTCGGAACCAATGTCCCCAACAACCGAGCCCTCCGATTTGCCAAATGGACGAAGCAGTCCAGAGCCTGAGGCAGTTTCCTCCCATTCCGATCACCACGTCAACCTCGCCACCGGCGCCGACGACCATGAATCAGCCGACGAAGAATCTACCAAACCACCCACATTTCCAGAACAAACCCAGATCTCCAACCTCGCCGATCGCGATCTCGAACCTCAACCGGACAAAGCCCTAGATTCTCTGCCCAATGGAACGGGTCCGGATCACAAGCCCGGGTCCCGCGATGTCCGACCGAACGAGGGACGGATCGAGAGCTCCGAGGTTGCCGATGCCAAAATCAATGGCGTTGAAGGTGCCGAAATCGAACCGGTCGATGGCAACAGCCGTCCTGAGCTTCGAAAGGGCGACGAAGGGAGCCGGACGTTCACCATGGGAGAGTTGTTGAATGAATTGAAGGACGATGGTGGGCGCGGGGAGAGCGCGGACCTGTCTGAAAGCCGGAGCTCTTCTTACGCGTACGCCTATGGAATTCTTTAGAGCTACCAGTGTTCTGATTTTGTTTGCCCAGTCTTATCTGTTCTATGAATTCATATCTTGATGATCTTATTGTGTTTTTTCTTTCTTTCAATTTTGTGTTGTTTATTCATAATTGGATTGATGTACTAATTCGTGGGGTTTTATTTTAAATGCTGTGAGCGATGTGTTTATAATTCTAAATTTCTAATATTAATCTGCTAATTTTATGGACCTCATGGATGCGTGTGATATTGAATTTCTTTCAAACCCATCCTTGGGCTTTGTCTCCTAACCATACACTTGAACATGTAATCTAATGGTTTTGTAAGTAAGTTGGGAAGAAGTCCGTGTGTATCTGTTATTAATTAATATTATAAGGCCCTATACAATTTACATGTTTTCTCCAATAGCTGTGTACAAGTTATGTTATGCAAAATTCATTTAACATTCGTTTTTCTTCCCTTCTCTTTTTCAGTCTTGAAAATGTAAGACAAGAACATCGGGACCAGAATAATGTGGCCATGGAATTGATTAACAGTGTTACAGGTGTTGATGAGGACGGCCGGTCTCGTCAACGGATTCTTACTTTTGCTGCTTCTAGGTATGAATTATCTTTCTAAAACTATGTTCTAAATTATTGCCTTGATCACCATTTTAAGGTTTTTCTTAGTATTTATTTCAGCACATTTATCCATTTTAAATTTAGCGAGGCATGCAATCAAATGCTCATACAAGTTAAATTCAGTCTTACATGGTCCTTTGCCACTATCAATTACATATTTTCCTAAATCAAATGCTGAGACCATTATTAGAGTTTTTGCAAGAAACCGAGTAGCCTATCCAAGGTTATCAAATCTTGTTTTAACAATTTTACGGGGTAAAGACTTCTAAAATTGCAGGGAACAAGCTGAGAACCCTACGGCATTAATCTTTTGGGAGTAGAAGGATGATGGCACCCTGCCTACTTTCTAGTCCTTTCTTAGTCCTAGATACAACCTTGCTTTTCCTTCCATACTTTTAGATTTGTGTATGCTGTAAAGTGTCATGCTTATCTTCATCTTCTTTAGAGGTTCTCCTCCATCCGTACTAGCCTACTCGACCTAGTTTTTTCTATGGCTTGATGAGAACATTTCCAGCTAGGGTTGCTAAAAAGATCTTTGGGGGCATATATTTTTGTTTATATAACACCTGTTTAATGCCCAACGGGTTTATGTTCATACAATTTTTTTTCTTATCCGCTTTTATCATTGTTTATAAGCAACTGTTTGTAAACAAAATGCTCCCACAAACAACATGCTAATATGCTTAGAATCCTTCCCTAAAGCTCTGATCTGGCCCAAACTAAATGGGTATGCATGTTGCATATATTGGTTTGGTACTACACATTCTACTCCTGTATTTATCTTATTTTTGTGTTCTGGTTTGCTGGGGGGTGGTAATAATGTAATATAATGTATGTTTGTGGATATGCAATTATGGTGCCACCAGTTGGTTTGATGATCATTTCTTCTTGTTACTGTGAAGATATGCTAGTGCAATAGAGAGAAATCCAGAGGATTATGATGCACTTTACAATTGGGCCTTGGTTCTTCAGGTTTGACTTTGATGCCTTGCATGCTATGCCACTTTGTTTATATTAATGCTAATTATTGGTTGAACTTATGCTATCAATTCTCCTTATATTTTAAACTCCATATTGATGTTATTTACAGTTCACTTTATTTTCTACTTCACAATTATAAGTAAGGGCTGAAAATTTGGTTTGTATTGACACTCACCTTTTGGGATCGTATCATCCACTTCTGCTGCATTCCCCATGCCCTATAAGTGAATTCTTATTAATATACCATTTATTTTATTGAAGTGGTTAATATAAAATAGCAATCTAATTCCGGTTTGTCAAACTTTAGATATGCTTTGTGCTGCAGTTGTTTTTAATTTCTTAATTTGTCATGCAGGAAAGTGCTGACAATGTTAATCCAGAGTCTAGTTCACCTTCAAAAGATGCTTTGCTGGAGGAGGCTTGCAAAAAATATGAAGAAGCCACCCATCTATGCCCGACACTTCATGATGTAAGTTTGCACACCCATACCATTTATGTGCTTGTCAATTGCTATTAAGTTGGGGTTATTTTTGTTTTGTCCGTTTGGAATAGCGCTGTATGGTTGGAACCTCCAATGCAGCTATTTTGTGCTTTTGCTTTTTCCCCATAAATTTCATCCTGTAACCCAATTATTATATATATTAAATGTTAACCTCATATGAATAAGAGGATACTGAAATCGTTGACTTATAATGATAAAATCATAGAGGATAACTTTAGTGCTTGTTTGGTGTGTTGGTTGCTGTTTGAGGAGTTTTTGGAATATAAAAAATGAATAGTAAAAAATGTAAAAAAGTAATTTAAAAATAAAAAATGGAGAAACAATGGAATAGAAAAGATGTGATTTTGTTTCTACCCTAAATTTATTTATTATTAATAATTAAGTAAATAAAATACTATAAATGTAATCTACAAAATAAAAAAATATATTATAAAGGCGGAGGTAGGAAACTAGCACCATCCCCAGGCCAAACATGGCTTAAAAATATTTTTTATAAATCAAACATGTAATATATGAATTAATGATTATTATTTTGTAATAATAATACTAATAATTAATAATTTAGTTGATGCATTATCAATGTAACTACTAATGGAGCCTGAGAATGTGGCATGGAGAAGAGATTGGAAGGCTTCTCACTCTGTTTTTGCTCTCTGTGTTGTTTCCCCTCTTTTTTTTTGCACGATGTTATCCTTTCTGAAGCTGTTTCCTCTATAATCTTTCATCTGTGCATGTAATTCTGTTTGGTCTGCCTTCTCATCTCTTCCTTTTTTAGCAGTAATATATACTAATAACAATAATGATAATAAAAACAAACTACATCATGCCACACCATGTGGCCTTTGTTGCTATTTTAGTAATAAAAACAAACCATGTAGCACGCTGTGATATGTGCTCTCCACTTTTTTTTACAAAATTGAAATCAAACCTTAGAAAACAGTAAAAGTATAAGGTTTGCTAAACTGTTCAAATAAAAACTTACAACTTGGATAAAATGGGGTCTCACACCTAACTTAATGTATTTATTATATACAATTTTTCATTTTTTATAGAGTTTATATTAATTTTAATTACACTACACTTTTTTTTGGTTGCTTTGTAAGTGCTTTATTGTTAAAGCTACCAACTTCCCTCCAACCGCTTTGGTTCACTTGGACGCTTTCACAACTATGCACCCAATACAATAAGCAAGTTTTCACATAAACATAGAGACGGAGAGGGAGAGAGATATTAAAGGGGCAGGGCAGGGGCAGGGACAGCAGCAGTAGCATGTTGTACCGTGCACACAGGAGATTGCACAACTGTGCCAGTTTGTTTTTCCCCACAAATGTGAATCCATACACAAGTCTACCTTACCCTTTTTACACATATAAGCTCCAAGTTCTACCTCTTGCAATATTTTAGATTTTCAACTTCTATGACAATCACCCCAATGGCCAGTTGCAACCACCACTAGACACAAAAACAACCAACAATACCACAACTGCACAATTTAAGAGGCCCTTAATGGCTGGTTGATTTCAGTGTAAAATATGGCTACAACAAGGATGCTTGTAGGTTGCAGGTTCTAAATATATGCATATCCTACAACATGTGGATTTCTTAAAGTTTTAGACTTCCGTGTTGCCACCACCATCACCTCCAAAATCTGAGGCCACGTTCATCCTCCAAATCCCACTCACCGATCTTGACCACCTGCCATGCAGTAGAAGGATCTGGCAGTTGAAGGACCTTGGGAGAAAAGGATCTGAATGATGAGCTTCTTGATCTGGTTGGTACGGATGGAGATGAGGCTCTTGCTTTGCTTAAAGATGATTCTGGTGATGTAGCAGGCCTTGATTATTTTTTCTGAAAGAAGTTCTTGATCTGAAATCTGGGTATAGGTTTTTGATTTTTGTGGGACATGATGATATTTGGGTGGAGGGCGATAGAGGGGATAATTGTAAAATAGAATCTGACACATCGTTCTGAGGGAGCAAGTTTATACCTCCTCCCTACCTTATTTGCTCAGACGAATTTAGATCAATTTCAGGCTATTATCAAACGGTCTGAAACAAGACCGAGTTAGACCGAGTTAGACATGAAGTCATTTCAGACTGCATTAAGATCAAACAAATGCCCCCTTAGTGTGCCATTGTCCCTGCCTTTCACAATGGTAAGCTGTTATCATATTTTTTCAGGCTTACTATAATTGGGCTATAGCAATATCTGATCGCGCAAAGTTACGTGGTCGTACTAATGAAGCCGAAGAACTATTGAAACAGGTTTGACCTTTGTAACTTTCCTGTCTCTTCTATTAGATTAATTGTACTGAAATGGTAAATTATAAGTTTCTCCTTTTACTTTTTCAGGCTACAAGAAACTATGAAAGAGCTGTCCAACTCAACTGGAACAGTCCTCAGGCATGCTTATATAACTGACTGGTTTCTGCTTTACCAAATGACTGCTTTACTCTTTTGCACTCTACAACCTTGTTCTTCTAAAATAATGCCTCCTAAAATTATGCTTTGTCTTTGCTTAGTATGCCTGAAGGTTTTGCTTCCTTGTTCCTTTAACATTGTTTTCTGTTTTATCTTCAGGCACTTAACAACTGGGGACTTGCTCTTCAGGTAGTTGATCTGAATAGATGTTACTTGTAAGAAATTCCATTTTGTTCTCCCTTTATTTTCTTAAAATTGTTAATTGTTTTGGATTTTTTTGTCTTAAATTTGCAATTTAGGAGCTCAGTGCGATTGTTCCTGCAAGAGAAAAGCAAACGATTGTCAGAACTGCTATTAGTAAGGTATGAAATTTGTTGAAAATTCTGGAATGCAATTGTTACATAGTTTTAAATGGCAACATAAGTATTGGAGAGGTCCGATACCCTTGCAGCCTAAATAGCTGCCATTTTAGGAATGTACCCCACAGAAGGTCTGTTAAGGGCTGTGATAAGTATGGAAAGACAGGAAAAGAAAGAAAAGGGGGGGGGGGGGTACGATGCGTGACTTGGTAGTGGGAAACTACTTTGAAGATTTGGAAGGGTCTGCTGTTCTGCTTGTTTCAGGAGGAGAGGAAGGGAAGTGATAAGTTTGAAGATTATGGTGGTATGAATTTTTTAAAATGAATTTGAAAGATTAAGTCACAATTGCTGAGTAGATTTATATGAAATTGATTTTTTTTTTTGTTTAATGTAATGTTTACCTTAGGAGAATACTTTTAATACATATAATATCATTCAGAGTATCATAGGGTATAAGATTGTGGGTGAAACAACTTAAAAATTATTCCTTCCACTAGGTTGTGTCACCTTGGTGTTTTTTTTTTAAAGTTACTTTTTCTCATAAAAAAGGCTTCCACTAAAAAAAACCACAGCAATTATGCACAATATTCTATTATGTAACACCTGTTGTCCATTTCACCTTCGACTGTTTCGTACTGTGACCAGTATTTGTTCTCTAACACCATGCTTTGCAGGCTATACTATGAATAGATCAGTCATTGATTTTATAGCCTAGTAATACCTTTCTTCTTTTGGAATGTAGTTCCGTGCAGCAATACAGTTGCAGTTTGATTTCCATAGAGCAATTTACAACCTTGGCACTGTTCTGGTTGGTTTCAGCGGTTAATAATGTTTAGTATAGTCACACTTTTAATAAACTCTTCCTCAATGCATGATTTTGTGAATTCTATCAATTTTTGCCTTATAACTCAGGAAGTGACTGAAACATAATATTTTTGCCGTTTAACTCTTTAATTGTCAGTATGGATTAGCAGAGGACACTCTAAGATTTGGGGGATCATCTAATGTGAAGGAAGTTTCACCTGATGGCTTGTACAGCCAATCTGCTATCTATATAGCTGCTGCGCATGCATTGAAGCCAAACTATTCAGTGAGTACCTCATATTTCTTTCTGATTCAATCAATTATTTTTGTTTTCATTTTGGCTAATCATCGTTTAGTCATATATCAATGATTTAAAAGGTGGACCAGACCCAATTGGGTGCCCAAGCGTGAAAAATAAGAACCTCTTGATTTCCAGAGCAATTTTGGCCTTTTAATAGGTCCAAAATTCTTGTGAATTAGGTTGATCATGGTCCAGCAACCCCTTGACTGTTCAAACCATATCTTTAAAGTTCTTGCAGTCTTATGGTAAATCAAATCCCAAATACTTCTTGCAAGATGCAGGCAACCATTGGACTACTCATTTTAAGTTTTGTTATTCATATTTTAAAAAGTTTATAGTTGATGTTTCTTTGAAAATTTTCATATTTATGTTATCATATTACTAAATTAATTTTATTTTTATTTTAAACTATATAATTAAAATTTATTTTCTGTACAAGGCTGGAAATATGGTCTGTCTTCTCCATTTATGTTGATAGTCCAGCTTTATTACACATTATTTATCAAAGTTTTGTTGGATCAGTGTAATGGTTGTGGTCCAGACTCCTGATGCTTCTGGGATATTCTCTCCTTTAAAATATTGAAAATTAAGGGGCATGCAGAGAAAGTAATAATAATAAATATACAATAGTTTAACTTTATCTGCATTTGATTATAGTGAATAATTTATGCAGTGCACATGATTCATATTATTTCTTTTCTTTGCATGTAAACTAACTTTTTCTTGCTGTTTTTCATTTGCAGGTTTACCATAGTGCATTGAAACTTGTGCGATCCATGGTAATTATTTAGTAAGGCTAAGTTTGAACTAGATGCTTCTTTGTTTTAAATGTTTCTATTAGCGTGCATTGCACAAACCTTATTATTCTGTCAGGAGAATCCCCACTGTTGACACTAGTATAGAAACAGCCTTAAAATCCTTTATGATTGTACTTGATCTCAATAAAAGATCAAAATTCGAGTGTAAATATAAATAAATATTTTTTGAAACATGCATTGTCTGACAACTACCTACCCACCACCACCCTGAATCCTGATGCAGATCTACACTAAAAATCCCAATATTCCCATAATCCCGACTGTCAGTACACTGTATTGCGCTGCTTTTACAATTCCATACAACTATTGCCTATTAAATTCACAATTCTATTTTTCTTTATTGTGGATTTGAATATGCCCTTACATAATAGTTTCCTTCATACTTCGAGTTTCTTTGTTTCATAGGAAGTGGTTGTTTTTTTTTTTGACAAAATTAAGCGCTTTATGCTTGAAAACTCTTTGATGCAGGGGTTAGGATGAGGTAGTTGTTCTATCATATCTTCTGCCTCTCTTCTGTCTTTTCCCTGTTCTACAATGTTATATTGAGTCTTTACAAATTTCAAAGCCCAAAATTTGAAGAATTTGATCCTACCTGGGGCTGATCTAGATCAGTTTTACATCAACACTGACCCAGAAAAAGGAAGCATTTGAACTCATGCATTGCATTTCACCCTGCAATGAAATGTTTTGATCTGTTTTATTTTAGAAGGCTCTGTGACTGTAGACCGCGTAACAAAATAAAGAAGGGAAGGTATTCTCTTGTATACATTCTTACTTCCCTCTTTCTCGTTGTCCTTTCTCTCAGTTCCATCTGTAGCTTATTTCATATTTCTTACTATTTGAATGGCATCAAGAAATCACATTTAGAAATGTTTTTGTTTTTGTTTTGCTTATAAAACAATATAGAGAAGAAAGAAAGAAAAGTTGTCATGAATGTTCTCAAAGAACATTAATATTCATTATGATGGCCAACTAATTGAACATTGTGTGGGTTGTTTTATCAGTTTTATTTGAAGTATGTGCGGATCCATTTTAAAATTTTATGGGGACCAATTTTGATGCCCAAGACCAGAAGGAATATTGTGCAAAGAACAAAAAAAACAAACTATGACGAAATCTGCACTTTATTCACTTAATGTAATTAATTGCTCAGTGATGGGGAATATCTAGAATCAGCCATCTATGGTCGGGTTTTACTTATAATTATGGGGTTTGTTTTGCAAGTTTCTTACAAGGTGAAAGTAATAGGATTTTGGATATTCCAATTTTTCAAAGGAGCCTTAGTTAGTATCATGTCATGAAGTATTAATGCCCTGTGATTTCTCTCACCATTGCCCATTTCTGTATAATCCCGTCTCCTCCTTTCACTCATTCCCTTCACCCTTCTGATCTTTGTCTCAATGCATTTGCAGTGGCCTTGGTAGCCCTTTTAGATAGCCACATTGTAAACACAAGCTGCCCATGATTTGTTATCTCCATAGCCAAAAAAAATCCCTTCCTTCATTGCCACCTTTAATCTCCAATATTGACCATTGTTTGGAAAATATGGTGCATTGATTGATTGGGAAAATACTTTCATTGCCACCTTGGTGCTGGCTACGATCGGGGGTGAAACTCCTGGTGGACGCTTAGATTGGGTGTGTGAGTATTTATCAACGTACAAAGTATAATAGAACAAAACAGCTTAAATGTTCTCACAAGTTTGCCAACTGTAATATCTTTAAATCAAGTTGCCTATATTGCTGTAACACGTAAGATATAGAGTTGGTGAAGTAGTGGCTAATTTTTATAATGACTATTATCCTTCATTGTATGTGGAACGTATCTTCTTCATATATACCGGATTTTTTTGTGGGATATGATTCTGGGTCTTGTGTGATATGATTTTCGGTCTTTTTGCCATCTTGTGTGATGCCTTCGTCTCTTTGTGCGTTGTTTGCTGGTTGGCTTGGTGGTGGGGTGGCATTCGGCGGTGTGGCGTGCTGTCCCTCATTGCATTCTTTGGAGTATTTGGCGGGAGAGGAATGCATGGGTGTTTGATGATCGGAAAAGGCTTCCTGCTGAGATTTTTTGTGTTTTTTTTCGTTATTTGGGTGATTGGTTGTATGCGTCGGGCGGGTTATATTTTCTTCCGTTTGGGATGTTGTCAATGTGTGTTCTTTTTGATTGGGTTGCTGTCTTCGCTTTGTAATTTTTCTTTTTTGCGCACTCCTTGTGTGTGATTTGCTATTGATTAATAAATTATTCTTACCTATAAAAAAAGTATACCTGATTTTTTTTCTTTGCAGCTACCCTTGCCCTATCTTAAGGTTGGTCATCTGACAGCACCACCTGCAGGGGATCCAGTTGCACCACATAGCGATTGGAAGCGGTCTCAGTTTGTTTTGAACCACGAAGGGATGCAGCAGGTAGTAATTTTTTTTGTTCTTTTCTTTTTTAAAATTCCATTGTTAGTTTTCTTTTGTTTGACGATAATGTGCTTACTTTATGTATTTTCTTATGCAAGTTTAGCACTCGTGTTTTTGTCAAATTTTGATGAATGTTAGAAGTGGAGAAATAAACTGATAAATTTATCATGATAAATATGCATATATATAGAGAGAGAGATAGAGAGATAGAGATAGAGATAGAGAGAGAGGATGACTTGCTCCCTATGCTCTGAATTTTAAATTCTGTATTTTCTGATAAAAGAGTCTTAATGTCTTCTCATAAGACAGTGAATCGCAAAGTACAATTACACAGGTTGCACCACTAATCCCATACCCAATCTCAGCCAAATGATCTCTACATCACATAATCCTAGGGGTAGCTATAGACATAGTCTAATATTTTGCTTCTGCTCCCCACACCAATATCATGCTTCTTATTCTCCGATGAAACTAAATTTCTACCGACATAGACGACATATCTAGAGGTGGGCCTCAGATCAGTGTGGCAATCAAATCAACACCTTAACAATATCTTGCTTCTTACACTCCCATGAAACTAAATTACTGCCAACATAGAAGTCATAGCTAGAGGTGGATCTCCAATTAGTGGGCCGACCGACCAAATTAACCTTGGTATAACAATCCATGCAAGCATGGTCATGAACGGCAACGACAATTTTCTTTTTGGGATTGCCTCTAAGATATGTAAGAGTCCTCATGATAACATTCCAATGTTATTGCGTAGGTGCTCTATAACCTTACTTAACACACTGATACATGCAAGATCAATCCCAGTCATTGTAGTGTGGTAGGTCAGTTTATAGGTCTACGAGCAACATGTTGGTATCTCTCAGGGTCCTCCAGCTCATTCTAATCAAGGAGAAGCTTCAACCCTAATTTCATAGAAGATTGTCAACTCTGACTGCTTCATATTGAACTCAGTCAATATATCCAAAACATGCTTATTTTGTGACAAAGAAATACTTCCCTTCCCTGAAACCACTCTGATGCGTAGAAAATATTTGAAATTTTTGTCTCAGAAATGTCTTGCTCATCTTCACCTGTCGAAACAATGTCGTCCACATATAATGCCAGAAAGTTACATCTAGTAGTCGCATGATAATAAAACAGTACATGATCCTTTTGAGACCGAAGTAAACCAAAGCCATAAAAGCTCTTGACCACTAAGCTAAATTAGCCAAACTATGCTCAAGGAAATTTCTTAAGACCGTAAGAGTGATGAATCTTACAAACTTTTCCTCCTTATAAGCCTAGGAGGTTGCTCTATGTACTCCACTAGAATTGAGAAAACATTCTTGATATCCAATTAATGAAAAGATCAAGAATGCACAGCCTGCAAGGATAAGAAAAGGTGAATAAAGTCCATTTTTGTAACTGGGTTGAAGGTCTTAGCCTATTCAAGACCGTAGGTCTGAACATGGCTCCTATCTACCAATCAGGCTTTTAAACGAGTAATCATACTATCTGGATTGATATTCACATCTAACCCAACTGCAACTAATAACATGACCTGGCAGATGATGAAACAAAGACCTAGTCTGATTTTGTCAGACCACGCATTTCCTCTTCCATAGTCACATGCCAGCCTGAATGCTGAAGTGCCACAGACCAAGAAATGGGTAAGGAGATAGCATCAACATTGGCTTCAAAGCTGGCAAACTTGCTGGTAAACTTGGCTGTATCAATTTCAGCAGATGGGTCAATGACAGGATAGGCTGGCTGACTCTGCAGGTGGTCAATTAGATAAATGTCAAGTGAAGAGAAATTGGGTAGATGTCAGGAGGGTAGTTGGCAAGGACAACGTCAGAGTGATTGGGGCTTGGAGGACCAGTGGATATGATCAATTGAGGGAAAACTGTAGACTAAGGAGAAGGAAAGTAGGGCAGGGACTCCGCAGAGGTGAGCAGAGCTGTACAAATTAATTATTGTATGTTAAATGGATTTGCAATTTATTGTAGACGCATGAAAAACAAGAAAATAAGGACAACACAGAGGGATATGTTAAGACACTGTGAACGTCTAAAACATGTCTCCTTCACTAGTGTAGTTGGGATAGATGTTCCCCATAGCTGGTTGGCCCCACGATTGACACTTCCCTTGCTCAGTCTTCTACACCGAGAGATCATGCAAAATACAATAATGAGGGTTGAAGGTTATGGCGCAATTCAAATCATGTGTAGTATGATTGACATATTACACATTTAGTGGCATGACTATAAAGAACAAAGGATAAAGTAAATGTCATTGGTAGGCTGTGCAACTTTGCATCTTTTAACTGTCAAGGATGATCCATGTGCAATAGTAAAAGATGGAATGGAGACAATGCTTGATACAAAATAGGAATACATCCATTACTTAGTCATGTGGACACCAACATTAGAATTAATAATCCACGCAGCAGGAGCTTTACATGTGAAGGTACGAGAACAATCAAGCGGCTGCTGTAACTGAGCAGCTGAAGTCCCACCCCCTAATGTAGGGGATATGCTTTTCTGGTCTTATGCTTTGGATTGTCAAGAAGCAATATGGGCTATTTCACGGGATACAAGAAGCTTGTAACGCCCAGAAATAACTGCAAAGATGTCCGGCAATACTTAAAAAATTACAATTGTGGGTATCCCAACCCTAACCAGGAGTACCATCACGACTTCTTTCACATTAATTACTACTACCACCTCTATTTGGGTGTAGGGTGGTAGATTGATCAATGACTTTAGAAGAGGCAGATCTGACCTCCTCACAGTTACACTACAAACAACTCAGTGATAAGCTTCTCCAAGAGAGGGAAGTCAATCATCTGACAGAATCTGCAAAGGAACAGTATCGAACTCAACTTCCATGCCATTAAGATTGTAGGTCACCAAATTATGAGTTTGCTACTGTTGAATTGTAGCCCACTAGATGTGATGAGACTACGCGACTGAACTCATCAACAAAAAACTTGAAATTTTCATAATATCCCTGGCATTTGCTGACCAACAGGGGCTATCTTTAAAAGCCCAAACTCTGGGAAAGTCATTTAGTGAGGGGTTTAAATCTGTCAAAGCTTCTCATAACTCGTTGGTAGAATTTGTATTACTAATGACAATTTGAACAGAAATATCTGTAGCATTCAGCATGTCACTATAAATATGGCAATCAACAATCTTCTACCAGTCAACCTTACTTCGAAGGGGCTGAGTAAGATGATGAGTCAGCCACTGTCCATGCAAATTCTTAAAGACATTCTTTTTCCATAGTGTGAATGTAAACTGTCCTGTCAACACATTTTGGACGAACTCAGATGATGTAGAGATAATTTGAATGCTTGTGATCACATCACATAAGATCCGGTTGCACTGGATCTATCCATGGCTGATCCAGACTTACTGGATTCACCTGCACCACTTAGGGTTTTCCCTGGCAATAGTGATTGATAGCTCAGGCAATGGCTAAACTTGGCTCTGACACCATGTTAGAAAAATAGAGAAATAAATAAACTGATAATTTTTTTATGAGAAGAATACATGTTGAATGGGATGACTTGCTCCTATTCTAGACTCTTAACCTAATGGGTCCAGCCAAGTGTACTGATACTAACAATAGGAAACTATTAGAAATAGAAAGTATTATGAATCTATGAAAATATTAGAAAAATGAAAATAGTAGAAATGTGAAAACTAATAAAAAACTGAAACAAATAAAAAAATAAAATTTGGTTGATAAAATTTAATTTTGATCTTGAACTCAGAAGAGGCTCTTCTTTCTTGAAAGTTAGTCACGCCAAGTGTCATTCCCTAAAACTTAAACCTGGGTTGCCCGTTGATTTTTAGAATGAACATCCCAGTGCTACAATATTGGGTACAACTGTGTCAATGGTCCATGTTTCTAAAATTAGGATAGGCGAACAAATTGTTTAACATTGTGCATATGAGAATGTTGGCGGTTGGAGAGCTATGTTCTTGATTTCTTTGAACCTGTACTGTTCTTCAGGGCAAAAATGGGTATCCATTTTTTAAAAATTAAAATATATTGTGCAGCTTATCAAAGATGAACAAAAACAGATGTCACAGAGTCTGTCTGGGAAGCCCAGAGATTTGGAAAAAATGGCAATTCAAGTTGATGTTCCAGACATTGTTTCTGTGTCTGCATGTGCTGATCTGACACTACCTCCGGGTGCTGGCTTGTGCATAAATACAATTAATGGGTCTGTCTTCTTGGTGAGTATTGATGTTGTAATTACTCTCCATAATATGTTAATTTTTGTTTCTCAAAATATAATAATAAAAATTACTGAGCCTTATGATTTGAAAAGTTGGTTACTCTTAGTCTCATCAAAATATGATTGGTAACATTAGCTGAATTTTATGTGGCCCTATGGAGTATAGGCTTTGTGAAAAATTGTCAAGAAGAATAGATTTTAAATAAATCTTGAAATACATGCAACGTCTGGCTTGAAGTAACTCACCTCCGATGATATTTTTATAGATAATAAATTTTATTAGAAAAAAAAAGTACACAAGATTGCATAAAGAGCATATATATAACAACAGGCTCAAAATGAATATCCATTAACAATATCACAAATGGAAGTAAAATGGTTTACTCCCATAGTAAACATTTACTCCCTCAATTGACAAACAAAAAAGAAAAGGCTTTCAAAGGTAGGCCACTCCCTAATATCAAATACTTTCGCATTTTGCTCTCGTCAAATACTTGAAATAAGGCAATAAGGGATAGCCCGCCAAACTACCGAACGATGCCTCACGCTTTCTATCCAACACGTGAACAACACATCAAGAGACAAAAACATCACTCAATAAAGGATAAACAAACCCATAATCATATTCCATAGCCTTCGAGCATATGAGTAGTGAAGGAAACGATGGTCCATGGACTTCGTTGAATCTTGTACATGTAACACCTACAAAGAATAATGAAACTCTGCACTGTAAATTATCAACAGTAAGAATCTTGTCATGTATCATTGTCCAAGCAAAGAATTCAACTCTAGACGACACTGAGCCTTCCACAAACTTCTCCAAGGAAAGCTCCCAAGTGTGGCAGTGTTAATAAAAAAGCTTGACGTGGTAGCCTCTTTCGTTTGGGATGCCAAAACATTCTACCTGAAGCATTCCTTGTGGGGGAACTGAATACAATATGTTAAAAAAAGAAAAAAAAGCTTCAAATTACCAAGCAGCCTAAGAAAACCACTCCTCCCATTGCATTGTAGAACCCTTCATATGACACGTCATCTGCAAAAGCATTTGGAATACATGCAATCCAATATAGCTCTAGGTAAACGAGTTTCAAGGGAGATTTGCCATATCAAACATCATCTCAAAAGCAAATGAAAGAATCATTTCTCAACTTAAATACCATAAAATGAGAGAAAGAGTCCTACAACAAGCGGATGATTTTCCATAATCCCATGCCATGAGGTTTGTGAGGCATCAATGAGGTCCATACCCCACCGATTACTCCATACTTCACTGCAATCACCTTCCGCCATAGGGCCTTACGCTCCACCCCAAACCTTTATAACAATTTTCCAAGAAGAGAAGCATTAAATCTACACAACTTCTTAATGTTGCACACTCTACTGCATTTAACCAAATGAATTTTAGGCACATCCACATCAAAAATCCGAAGGAAATTCCTTTGGATCCTCTCTAGTCGAAAAACTATAGCCATGTGAAGAGGGAAGAGAGAAAGGTAGTGGGTTGGCAAGTTGGAAAGGATGCTTTTAACCAAAGTGAGCTGTGAGCCCAACTCCCTTGGAGAGGTAAACACACTTTCACTTGGCCAAACGACGCTCCATATTCTCAATAATTGGGTTTCGAGTAGCGATAGTTTTTAACGTGGCCTCCAAAGGAAGACTCAAATACAAGAGGGGCAACTACGCAGTCTGACCTCCTAAAATGTGGGCCAGCTCCCACAAATGAGGCATAGCACCAACTGGAACCAAAATTGATTTGTTGAAATTAATTCTCAATCCCGAAGTACCTTCAAACCAAAAAGGATGGACCGCAAGTGAGAGTTAACATTTTGTGAGAGTTAACATTCTGTGAGAGTTAGCCGTACAATGAAAGAACTTAAAGTTCTTATTCCCTTGTCGAAGCCACAGAGAACAAGATTTATGCCTTGAGATCTCATCCATTAAAAGCGGCGGCTTAAGATTTGTATTCCACGCCTTCTTGCACCTCCTCTTCTCCTTCGATAATGGGCAAAGTAGGGCAACCTCATCAAGAGCACTCAAATCAGCCATCAAAGTATGCTTCCGAATGCCAACCTGCGCAAAAACACTATGATTCTAATATTTCAAGTCCCTCTAACAATTTCAACTTGGATGCAAGCACATAACTTGGAGTTCTCTCCACCTAATATGACTCCCATCAAGGCTTAACCTAGTCCACAAAACCCTTTGTCAATAGTCACATGTTCTTGAACTGGAAAGATTGTTGCCACTGTGGCGCAGAACCATAATCCAATAGAACCTTAAAATGATTAGAACACCACTGACTTAATCGCAATTGATGTAGATGCACATTCTACCTGGCCTAATCCAAGGATAGCAATAATTGATCAAGTCGAGAAAAGGAAGGCTCAACTCGGTTATTAGACCATGCAAACTCCCCACGAGCCAAAGGAAGATCAACCAGCCCCAAGGAATCAATAAACTCAGACAACCCAATCATTCAAGGAGTAAACCCCATCGAACTCACCTTTTTATAAGGGAATCTCATGACGTTGAAATTTCCCCCGAGACACAACAACACTTCACACCAACATTGCAAACTGGAAAGCTTATACCATATCAATCTCCTATCACTGGCAAGATAAGGGTCATACACCCCTAAAAACATTCACACACGCTAGCCCCCAACATTCTAAAACTTGTAGATATGTAGAACTAACCCACAACATCATCTAGCTTGCCAATAACGTGGCTTTCCCACATAAAAGAATCCCACCTGTTGCTCCCACAGAATCAAGATACGGTTAATCCACAAAATGACATTATCACAAAAGTTTGATGATGTTTTCCGTCACAACCTCTTGCTTAGCCTGTTGCAAACAAATGATGTCAACCCTCGAAGTAGAAGACAGGCCCACCAACCCCTTACCAAGACGTGTTGTAGATGGAGGTTTAGTTGTCTTAGGAGCCACCATTGAATGAGACGCGGAAGAAGCATCGTGCCCGGCCGGCTCCCCTAGAACAACACAAGCATCGAAAATGGTCCAATCATCTCGACACCAAGCACCACCTGGACGGACAAGGCGACGGTCGTGCGTTTGCTGATGCGCTGGGTCTCCTCTGTCACGGGGTCAGGTTTCCTGCGCCTCTCAATCCATTGCGGCACTTAGTTTCTTTATCTACGGTCCACTAAGTTTAGCCTTTGAGGGTTGAAGCGTATGTAGACTGATTTCGCCCTGCCACTGGGCTCATTAGGAGAACGGCTCCAGTTCCCGACCAATTTGTGTAAGGATGGCCAAATCTCTTCTTCAACGTCAAGTCCTTGACTAGCGGCATGCTTCTCTCATTCAACCGGGTCGGCACGTCTGAATTCCGAAGGGGTTCCATCCGTTCTCCTCCACGAACTGTCTGGAACCTTCCGCTGCGAACCATCTATGCTTTAATCAACCATTTTCCTTTAAGTAGCACGAATACATTTCTGAATCGTGCCAATGAGAAACGTCCTGCCAGCACTACGCTGCTTGGGTCGTGACATTGTTAGAGACCACATTGTTGAAGACCACATTTTGGAAATTATGAGAATTGCGCACAAAAGAGGAGCTCGCAGCAAAGATTGCCGCCGTGCTAGCACCACACCTTCGACCACCAACGTGGATGAGGCGGGAGGGAGCCAAGGCGCCATCACGAACTTGATGATGAGGTGAGAGAGGAGTTTTGGCAATTGCAGTGATCTGCCCCAAGCCTCTGGTGTGATGGTCCACTGTGAACCGACGATTGCTTGACATTGCGCGCGCGTCATTCGCGATTCATTATGTCCCTCATATAATAATAACTTAAAAGTGTACGCTACCACATGATAATACACACGCCTGACACACACCCTAGGGTGAACAACATTGTCTAACAATAAATACATTAGGATTATAGCTGCTGCTTAGTAGAATCGAACATGAGACCTTTACCACTGGACCAAAGATTACGTTTAAAAGGTTTGCGCCACCGCACCATAATACATACGCTGACACACCCTAGGGTAAATGACTTTGTTCAGTGATAAATACTTTAGGATTATAACCGGACCTCTTAAGTGTAAGACATACCCCTTTACCACTGGATCAAGACTTAGTTTAATTAAAGTTTTAGTTCTTTGTGTATCATTTTCATTTCCTTATGTTTATAATGAAGGATTAAGCACTTAATGGGTAGGTTAACTTTACAGTTTTGTGACCACTTGACTTACTTGGGTTGAATTTGCAATTTAATCATTACAAATAGAAAATGCAAGCTGTGAATTTAACCCATTGACGTGATTGTGAATTGCCTGTGACCCTATGCCTGCACTGGAAACAGAGATTGCCATCACCTGAAGGCTTTCTACATGATGGTTTGCTATGTATTTTTTGTAGTTAGGTTCCACTATCAAAATCTGGTGTTTAAATTTACCAAACACTCTATGTAGTTTATCTTTTCCTATTTAGAAGAGCCTAAGCAATTGTCATTTTTTTTTTTTGCAATTTTTTTTGTTTTACAATTATGGGTCTTTTGGTTGGGTGTTCTCAGAATGCGATTTTGTTTTCGAAAAAAAAAAAATTCAACCAACAAAATGTGTTTGATATATATATATATATTTGCTGAATAAAGTGGTATTTTATAAAATAATTATTTTTAAAAATATGATTTAATTGTTTTTTATTTTCAAATTAAAATTTAATTTTTAAAATATAATTTAATTTCTTCCTTTTATTTTTTCTACTTTATTGTTCAGGCCTATCATATTCTATTTTTATTAATTTTTGTAGGACTGTTTAAATTATTTTTTAGAATATATTATGTCTTGATAAATAGATTTTTTTTTAAAATTCAGAATTTATATTTCAATTTCAATAAAGATTTAAATCATATATCAAAATACAAAATTGAAAACATGTACTATACAATCCGATTGTGCACTCTGTTTTCGTTGTTTTCCCATGCTCCCCTACCCCTACACTTTTAGGCCTACTAGGAGTAAACTTTTAGAAAAACAATCTCAACCTTTTCAACTCCCTTGGCATGTGTTGTTGATTTTGTTTTTTGTTTTATTTTTCAATTTAGGACTCGGGTAGGTTACAGTTCCTTGGGAGTACTCTCTCCATGATAGACATTGGACCTTTGTTTATGTACACTTTCAATGGGCCATTGTGATTATGTACATGTCAAAAATTGAACCTAGGTGGCTATATTTATACATCCATCTAACATTGTTAAATACCAAGTAAATAACTAATTTCAATTTTGCATTTCTAGTTATGTACATGAGAACGCATTTAAATCTCTTTGGTAACTCTCAGCTGCTTCATGCCCCAGGTTGCTGATTCATGGGAATCCCTAGATGGATGGGTAGATGCACTTCGCCTAGTGTACACAATATATGCCCGAGGAAAAGCTGATGTCCTGGCAGGTATCATAACTAGTTGATTTTTTTGGTCCTTGATATATTACCTTCGATGAGTTCTCTGTTGCTTTGGTCGTTGTGTTGTATATGTCCAGAGGATGAGTTTCCTCTAGGTGACCCTTGTATATTATAATTTTTATGAATTACAGCAGCATTCATTTAACTTTCTTGTAAGATTATGGCTTCTTTTAGTTGGTTGAGTGGCTGTTTGAGGGTTGCTTAAAAACAGCCCTTACATCCTAAGAACATAGCCTTTTTAAAAGTTATACTTATTTCAGATGTCTTCATTCATTAATAACGATGTTCAATATCATCAGATGGTTTTTTTTATGGGACTAAGTCCTCAATTATGTATCTATGTAAGTATGGAATAATTGAAAGTTCTTATTATATCATGGTTGATGATATGAGTGTTGCATTTATATTCCAAGAATTAATCCTAAGTTTTTTTGCAAGTACATTTTAATGTTTGTAAAACATTTTATCAACGGCTAATGATAAATTGTTTTTGTATGAATTTTAATTTTTGAAATGTGTAGTAGTTTAAGATGTTCAACTCTCTTTTAAGAAAAAGGTTTAGTGGTGTTTTTCTTTTATCTTGTGATTTCATGATTTTATTTTATTGAAGTTATAATTTGAATTTAAATTTTGTAAAATAAATTTTATTTGATAAGAGAAAGAATGTGTTTTTTAAAAGTAGTTATTTTTGAAAATTGGTAAAAAAATGGCAAACAAAGAAAATTTGTGGGTTCGATAATAAAGCAGCAAATGGAAAAATAAAATTTTAAAATAAAGATTTTGATTAGTTACCTTTTTAAATAATGTATCTGGTGTATTAAATATTTTTTTGAGGACAGATGCAAATTAAATTTGAGCTAAAGGAAACAATTTTTTGACTTTTTTTTTTAAATGATGAATGTTTGTACTACCCCTGTCAGTGTGTTGTACTAACTAGAATGATATAGTTTTGGTCTGATAAAAGCAAAATTCTTTCTTCGCCCCTCACCTCTCAAAAAAAATAAAATAAAAAATTAAACGGACTTTTAGGACATGTTTGTTTCACTTATTTTCTTTTTGTTTTTAAAATGTAATAGCTGTTTTCGAGTATAGAAGATATAAAACTGAAAACAATAAAATATTATTTTCATTCTTTAGGACATAAAAAATAACAATAAGTTTTTGTTATTTTTAATTTTTAATTATTTTTACACGAAAATTGCTATTACATTTTGAAAACAAAAATAAAAAACATCCCAACCAAACATGCCATTAATTTTCGCTAAATGATATATTTGTCAATTCTAGCGCGGGTGAGTTTTGTGCGTTCACCGGCAAAGGGTCGTGTGATGTTCACCGTAGAAATAGGATCTTCATTTGGAAAAGTGGCTAATACGCAAATCCAGCTACAAATGGAAAAGATGCGTCTTTACGTCAGCAAAGGCCTCTTTATATGTCACGGAATGGACACCTTTCTTCGTTTATTACCATAAAGTAGGGTGTTGTATGTGGATTTTAGCGGGTTAGACTTTCTGTTCAATGCAAACTGAAATTATCGATCTAGTTCACTGAATTGGGTAACCCGTATCTGGATTGAACCGATCGATGGTTTGATTGATTTGATCGGTTCAACACAATTAATATAACTAAACATACCATGCCAAAGAAACGGTAAAAGAAGTCAAGACAGCTTACTGTCTAGCTTTGAAAAAAACAAGAAAATGCATACTTCAAAAAAAAAACCATTACAAATTTTTTGCAAACTAAAAAGAATTTTGAATACTTCAAGACGAGTGCAGAGTGGAAACTAAAAAACTTTGAATCCTAAGTCCAAGACGCGTGCAGAGTGCAGACTTTAGCTAGAAAAATATTAAACTCATTGGTCGGTTTTGGTTTAGACTGACTTTCGGTTACAAATTGAAACACGTCCAATTAGTTATTGAACATGTTATTATTTGGGCAGTTCGGTTTGGTTGGTTTTGTTGGATTAAGCCGGATTAGTGGTTTTGCAGCACAACCCAATCATAAATTGTCATTGTAGTTTCGTTTTTTATTTTATTTTAAAATATCGGTTCTTTTTAATTACCATTCCTTCCTGATTTTCTGACCTCATTTAAATTGATTTACTTTCTTTTTGTCCATTGAATTCTATTTTCTAACATGTGGAGAATAGTACACTTATTTTAAAATAGAAGATTTGGAGAAATTCATTCAGCAAAGAATGATGATGGAAAAGACAACGAAAAAATAATAATATATAATATCCACGGGAGAGGCCGGGTTGCTTTTATCCAAATACATTAGTCCAATAATGGAGGGACACGTAAGCCCTTCACCCAAAAAACGATAGACTAGCCAAAATTTGAAACTTATTTACACTTGGCTCATTTTATATACGAGAATAAAATTGGAGAAAATTGAATTAATAAGAAAATAAGAAAAAAATTGAAGGAGATAGAACTAATAAGAAAATGAGAACGATTTATAAACTTACATGTAATAGGTATATAATACTATAAATGAGTATTGTTTTAAAATTACAAATATATCCACCCCTATTATATGTCTTCTTCTTTTTGAGGTTGCTGCCACTACTACAACACCCCCCTCCCACACACACAAATCATACTCTAGGCGTCAGTTGCTGAGTCAGAATTGGCAGATCAGCTATGTCTCCGCACCTTGTTTGAGACATATCGGATCTGCCTCTAGCTTTTGCTGCTCAGATGACCCTCCACCCACTCAGATTGGACTCCATGGCATTTGTTGAGTCAAAATAGATGGATCAACTGTCTCGTCCCTCCCCCCGTTTGCCTCATAGCCTATCGACCAGCCTCACTCGTGTGCCGACTTTACACGATAAAGCCATAAGTTGCTCAGAATCACCCACAATAAAGGGCATAATTGAAAAATTAATTACCTTATGCAGGATAATCACTCAATACCAGGAGATGGGGGTAATCAAGATTATCTTATTAAGGGTCATTTTAATCCTAAGATAGTGGACCATTATCTCCTTTTGTATGTACCAAACACAAGAATGTGCATGAGAATAGATTTCATTTCATTGCATTATATTCTCGTGTGTATGTTCCAAACCAAAGGTCTAGGGGGGGGGGGGGGGTGAATAGACCTACGTCACTAAATTATGGCTTAACTCACTCAAATTCATACACTATTTGCAGTAAAGCGAAAGAAAAATAGTTTGAATAAAAGGAAAAACAAGCTGTTATTACTTTGGAACAATGATTGTTGTATTACAATGATAACCTAACAAACTATCATACCAAACCATGAAGAACAAGAACAATTGGAGGTTTTTAAAATTATCACAACAACTCTCACTTCTCACTTTTTTTTTCTTATATATTCTACAGTCTTATTTATAATAAAACAAAGAATGCAAAATAGAAAACCTAGTAACCTCCAGAAAGCATAAGTGAATCTCTGCAAGTAATTCAAAGTTAGGAATACAAATAACCATGAAATCTTCAAGTCAACTTTCTGAATATACTGCAATAGATTAGCTAGCCACGTCACCAAACAAATCTATGAATGTCAATATAGTATTTGTTTCTATCATTATATCAAACATGCCTTGAACAACACGTCTTTTTAAAAATATCATCTTCAAAACTCGTAATTGAAAACCTTGTCATGCATGTGTAACAATCCATTACCTTTGTTTCAGTAACTTCGAGACATTGTAACATCGATTCATTAACTCACAATTTGAATTTCAATTTGTTTAGGGACGAGACAATGACTTCGGTTCCAAGGTACTTCAGTATAAGAGCTTAAATAACAAACTTGAACACATTGATTTATGAAGTGAAATAAACTTTCTTCGAGTTAATATCTTCATCTTAAAAAGAGCACTTCAAATAGCTTAGTCATGAACTAGTTTGAGATAACGTAATTATCGAACTGAAGCAATTTGTGTTGGATCGAACCTAGAATTTGGATGATACTGATAAAACCCTATGTAATTTGGTTTGAGATCTTTCAATGTAATTTCTAACATGTTACAGAAGACAAGTGTTAATCTGGATCTTCCCTCATGAGTACAAAGTTAAGGACATGATACATAATTCTGATCCAGACCAACGTGAGTGTCGTCAATGAACTTGGTAAATAACCAAGTCATTACAGGATACGGAGTAAGGATTATTAGTGCGGACTAAGCACTTAAAGATATGGACTAAGGAATCTGGGTCTTATACTCAAACGGACTAAGAATCCTAGTCTACAACTCGTGCAAAGTAAGAGAGAAATATGCAGAATAAAGAGCTAAGTCTTCCACTCATGCGGACTAAGAACAAGAAGACACAGAGTAAGGAATCCGAGTCTTTCACTCACGTGGAGTAACAAAGGACTTGTGCCGAATAAGGACCCGAGTCTTTTGTTCGCACGGAGTAAGGAAAAGAGAAGCAGAGTAATGAATCTGAACCTTTACTCAAGCGGAGTAAGGATGTGCTAACACAGAGTAAGCCATCTGAACCTCATACTCGCACGAAGTAAGGAAGTGTTGACATGGAGTAAGCCTTCCAAATCTTTTGTTCACACGGAGTAAGGAAGCGCTGACATGGAATAAGGATTCAAGTATGAAATTGACACGGAGTACGCAACCATTGACACTGAGTAAGGATTCAAGCTTCATTAACACGAGTAAGGAACCTTACAATGGATTAAGACACTGCTCCAATTAATTAGCTTCGCATTCAAAGTCATTAGCTCGCTGTGTCCCTGTCACGCCCCCGAATTCCAGGAAACCCGGAACCGGGTACATGACTTCCCCTTGCCCGCACCCGATAGGTCAAGGGGTTGGTGACTAGCACCAATGGAGACTACACCGCGGGTGTTGTCTCAAATATGCAACCCTGTACAGTCATACATCAAGGGTAATCCTGTACTTTCCCATATATCATCATGCATATAATGAGTCAAACAGTCATACAAACATCACATCATACAGTATGCAAATACAACTGTCCACGGACCCATGTCCGGGATATCACATAAAACAATACAGTATATAACTGTATCATACATCATAGTAGTGGGCGTCCTCCTAGAAGAAAGTCCTCTACTAGTCTCGGGTCACACCTGAAAAGGGTAAACAACAAGTAGGGGTGAGCGACAAGCTCAGTAGGTGACCCCAACACTCCACATCATGCAAACAGACAAGTCTATACTACATGCTCTGTGTACTCGTGCACTGTGTAGTGTGCACAAACATCAGGACTCAGCCTGCAAACAAACATCAGGACCCAGCCTGCCCACACAGAACAGCTTGTCCACGATCCTCCATGGGATCCCAGCTCAGGGCACTCAGCCGTAGCTCCACGAGCTCATCTGCTCAACTGAGGCCTTAGTCTGTCCACAACGCAATATGCCCGGCCATAGTCGCCACACAGGCCTGCCCTCGGCGCATATGCCTGCCACGTCAACCACATAACACCATTGGTGCATCACGGTGAGAACCCAACAAGTCATGGAACCTAAGTCCCAAATCCATAAGCCAACATACCAACACCAATATGGTCTTAAGGTGTACAACACTGCCTTTAGAACTGTAGTCAGTCTTCACAAGTCGATCCTCAATCCTTGATTTATGAAGGAAGTACCCATAGCAGCTATTTTCTTGAAATCAAAAGTCCCGGCATTGGGTTCCTATAGCATAACTAAGATAATCCAATTTTTGGGGATTTTTCTGAGATGTCGAACCCACTTTCCAAAAAGTCACAACTACGAACTTTTGGGTTTTTTCGAGATTTAACACTAAATCCCAATTTTCACATTTTGGAAGAGTGGGAATTAATTTTTCTAGTATTTTTCTTTGAATCCAAATTGGGGGTATTTCGTTATTTACATTGTAACTTAATACTTGAATGTGTAGATGGGTATGGGTTACAATGTAAATAGGTCCAGTCCAGTGCTGTCCAGTGTCCAGTTACACTGTTGGAGCTGCGACTCGTAGCTCAGAACCTGCGACTTGTAGCTGCGGAATGGCGACTTGTAGCTGCGGAGTGCGGAGCTGCAGCGCGCCTCGAAGACTCGAAGCGAGGCTACGACCTTCGACCTACGAGGCAACGAACTTCAACCTTCGAACTACGGGTCTACGAACTACGACCCTACGAACTACGAACCTTCGAGCTACGGACTACGGGTCTACGAACTACGACCCTACGAACTATGAACCTTCGAGCTACGAACTACGGGTCAACGAACTACGACCCTACGAACTACGAACCTTCGACCCTTCGACCCAGAACTTCGAGTCTTCGTCATTTCAACCCAAGAACGCGCCCAGGGTACTGTTCATCGTCGTTTTCACATGTTCTTTGTTTGAAACGCGCCCAGAAACTCCCAGACGCTCACTAACGCCCCTGTTTCGCAACAAACTACGATATTTACCTCAAAACGCGTCCAGAACGCCTCTAAATCGCGCAGAAACAACAGAAACACGTATAAAATTTCAGATTTCCAGAAATCTAGATCTAAACCCAGATTTCCATGGTTGACTTATCAACCCTCATGAAAAACACAGTTAATCAACCCAAAATCACAAAAACATATATCCACAATGATATAAAACAGTTCTTAACCACAGATCTTATGCTAAACCATTAGATCTAACCCAAAATTGGATTTCCCCAAATTCTAGGGTTCATGCTCAATTTCATAAATGATGATAAATTCGTGCAGATCCAAAACAAGAGAGAGATAAGAAGTTCAAGGACACCTACCTAAAGTGAATCTTTGAGCTCCACGAACCCAAATCGCCCCAAATCGCCAAGGCCTCCAAGCTCTCTCAAGCTCTCTCTCTCAAACACACAAACGTGATAACGTAAAGTGAAAGCTTCTTCTTTTTTTTTTGCTATTTTTATTTCTGCCAGTCAACTGACCTAGTCAACCATTGACCCAGTCAATAATTGACCTCCCAACACAAAAATTGACCCCCAATGCCTCGAACTCCAAATTGAGTCAAACTACAGTCGAAACGCTCGAAATGACGAGCATAATACTAGACTGATATTATTACACCCAAATGACCACTCAAACGCAAAGTCAACCAATAAACCCCGAAAAGTCAACAATCAGGTCAAACGGGGCCTCAACTCGGAATCAGGCCCAAGTACAGTTAAAATGTTCACATCGACGACTACACTACCGTCCAGATAGTTACATTCCCATAGAATGGCTATCTCTCAAAACTACCCAAATATGAGTCTTTACATCCTCCCCACCTTTGGACTTTTCGTCCTCGAAAATAAAACACATGCCCAAAGGACATAGCAAAATTCAATCTCAATGTCCCAACAACAAAACATAAAACATGATCACCAATCACACATGTGCAATGCAACTCGCAACAAGCCAAAAGGGCTGACAAAATCCAACAACAACGAGCTAAACCACATCTCAAACAAATATGCAAAACAAATACATAAAACTATAGCAAAACTATTTTTTTCTGCTATTTATATTTCTGCCAGTCAACTGACCTAGTTAACCATTGACCCAGTCAATAATTGACCTCCCAACACAAAAATTGACCTCCAAGGCCCCGAACTCCAAATTGAGTCAAACTACAGTCGAAACGCTCGAAATGACGAGCACAAAACTAGACTAATATTATTACACCCAAATGACCACTCAAATGCAAAGTCAACCAATAAACCCTGAAAAGTCAACAATCAGGTCAAACGTGGCCCTGACTCGGAATCGGGCCCAAGTACAGTCAAAATGCTCACATCGACGACTACACTACCGTCTAGATAGTTACATTCCCATAGAATGGCTATCTCTCAAAACTACCCAAATACGAGTCTTTACATCCTCCCCACCTTAGGACTTTTCGTTCTCGAAAATAAAACACACGCCCAAAGGACATAGCAAAATTCAAGCTCAATGTCCCAACAACAAAACATAAAACATGATCACCAATCACACATGTGCAATGCAACTCGCAACAAGCCAAAAGGGCTGACAAAATCCAACAACAACGAGCTAAACCACATCTCAAACCACATATGCAAAACAAATGCATAAAACATAACTCATACCTCAGGGAAGGTCCTCACATCCTCCCCACCTCAGGACTGATCGTCCTCGAACAGCTCAGGATGAAGAACCCGCATCTGGCTCTCTTTCTCCCAAGTCTGCTCCTCCATGCCTCGGTGCCGCCATAACACCCGAACTAGTGGGATCGTCTTGCCTCGCAAGACTTGGTCCCGCCTGTCCAAAATCTGTGTTCTACAAGGCCGCCCATACAGCGCCTCATACGGAGCTATCCCAATCGTGGCCTGATAAATGTTGTTGTAAGAGAACTCTACCAAAGGAAGGTGAGTTTCCCAACAACCTCCAAAATCTAGGACACAGGCACGCAACATATCCTCGAGCGTCTGAATCGTCCGCTCCGACTGACCATCCGTCTGCGGATGAAAGGTTGTACTGAGGTTAACCCTAGTACCCAAAGCTCGCTGCAACTGTCTCCAAAACTGAGAGGTGAACCTCGCATCCCGACCAGATACAATAGACAATGGGACTCCATGCAACCACACAATAACATCAATATACCTATGTCCCAAAGTCCTCACTGGGTCTGTCTCTCGAATCGGAATAAAATGTGTCGATTTGGTCAACCGGTCGACAATTACCCATATTGTGTCGTGTCCCCTGGAACGAGGAAGTCCAGTGACAAAATCCATGGTCATGTGGTCCCATTTCCACTCTGGCACTGGCAATGACTGCAACTCACCAGCTGATCTCAGGTGCTCTACCTTGACCTGCTGACAGGTCAAACACCTCCTCACAAAATCAGCAATGGCCTTCTTCAGGCCTGGCCACCAAAACTGCCTTCTCACGGCATGGTACATCTTGGTCCCACCAGGATATACAGCTAACCCCGACTGGTGAAATTCCCGAAGAACCTCCTCCTGAAGAGAAGTGGGAACTATCAGGCGACCCCTATACCTCAATATATGCTCAGCATCCTCAGTCCAATCAGAAGATGCCTGCCCAGTCTGAATCCTGTCCCTGATGACCTCATAGTTAACGTCCCCCAGCTGATCCTCTATGATCCTACGCTGTAACTCAGGGACTGCGACGACAACACTGAGGGTCCCTCACCCCTCACTGGTCACCATCTGCAACCTCATCGCTGCCAACTGACCCATCATCTCCCATTCCTTAATGGCACAATGGGCCACCACGGCCTTGCTCTTCCTACTCAGAGCATCTGCCACCACATTACCCTTCCCAGGGGTATACATCATATCAAACTGAAACTGCTGCAGGTACTCCACCCACCGCCTCTGCCTAAGGTTCAGGTCTCGCTGAGAGAAGATATACTGCAAGCTCTTGTGGTCCGTATATACCACAAATTTCTCCCCAAGGAGATAATGCTACCAGCTCTTTAAAGCAAAGATCACTGTAGCCAACTCCAAATCATGCGTGGGATAGTTCTGCTCATGTGGTCTCAACTGCCTAGACCCATAAGCAATCACCTGCCGAGTCTGCATCAGCACACAACCAAGCCCCACCTTAGAGGCATCACAATACACCTCAAAAGGCACACCCTCCTGTGGAAGAATCAGGATAGGTGCTGAAGTTAATCGTGCTTTCAGCTCAATGAAAGCACTCTCACATGCATCAGACCAAACAAAAGGAACTCCCTTCCTGGTCAGGTTCGTCATAGGAGCTGCTAACCAGGAAAAATCCTCCACGAACCCCCAATAGTAGCCTGTCAAACCAAGGAAGCTACGAATCTCAAACACATTCGTGGGCCTCTTCCACAACATGACTGCCTCAATCTTCTTAGGATCCACTGTGATACCCTCCGAAGATACCGCATGCCCCAAGAAGTGCACCTATTGCAACCAGAAGTCACATTTCGTGAACTTTGCGTACAACCGGTGCTCTCGCAAGGTCTGCAACACAACCTGCAAATGCTCCTCATGCTCCCTCTTGGTCGCTGAGTAGACCAAAATATCATCGATGAACACCACAACGAACATATCTAAATATGGAGCAAACACCTGGTTCATCAATCCCATAAACACTCCTGGAGCATTTATGAGCCCAAACGGCATCACAAGCCACTCATAATGTCCATAGCGACAACTGAATGCGGTCTTAGGGATATCTGCCTCCCTAACTCTCAACTGATGGTATCCAGATCTCAAGTCTATCTTAGAAAACCATCTTGCACCTTGAAACTGATCGAATAGATCATCGATCCTCGGTAATGGGTACCTGTTCTTCACAGTCACCTGGTTCAGCTTCCGGTAGTTTATACACAGCAGAAGTGAACCATCCGCCTTCTTGGCAAACAACACTGGAGCGCCCCATGGTGAGCTACTCCGCATGATAAAGCCTCGTGCCAATAGGTCATCTATATGTCTCTTGAGCTCTCTAAGCTCTGTCAGTGCCATCCTGTAGGCCACTAACCTGATCGGTGTTCTCCCTAGCAACAACTCGATCGAAAACTCTACCTCCCTTACGGGTGGCAAACTGACCAAGTCCTTGGGAAACACATCCGGGAACTGATCTACAATGGGTGGCAAAACAGCCTTCCCCTCTCTCCTCCTGTCAACCAAAGTCAAGTTGGCTAACTGGTGGGTCACATCACCCCACCCATGCCTCAAAGGTCCCAACCTGCATGCCTCCTCGGTCCACTCACCCACAAAGACACCCCGCGTGCCCTCTGGTGTGAGAAACGTCACACGCCGTCGAAAACAATCAATCTTGGCCTCCACGGAGACCAACCAATCCATACCTAGGATAACATCAAAATCATCTAACTCCATGATATACAAATCACATAATAGGTTAACACCCCCAAGTGTTACCTGACAAGCATGACAGATACTCTCAAGTATCGCAATTCCACCCAAAGGTGAAGCAACCATCAGAGACTGACTAACTGTCTCCTGGTCTAACTCCAATCCAACCACCGTAGCATACGAAATAAAAGAATGGGTAGCACCAGTATCAATCAAAACTGAACAAATAGTATGAGAAATGATGATGGTACCTCTCACCACTAAAGGCCCTGCTCTGCCTCGTCCACTGGTGGAACCTCTGCCTCTCTGCTGGTAAGGGCAAAAATCCTCCCTCGTGGTCCATTGCCACTAGCCTGGTCCATTGGGGCCTTACCCCGTTGATCAACATGACCCTGTGCCTCCCGCTGAGGCTGCGGCACCGCAGGTCGCGTCTGCGTGCTCTGTGCCAGTGGCATTGACCTCTGAGACGGAGCCCCACTCCTCTGTCCCTGATCACTTGGACGAGGGCCTACACTGCTGGTTGAGCTAAGGGTAACACATTCCCTAGCTCCATGCCCCACTTTTCCACATCGGAAACAGGTCATCTTTTTCCTTGGGCAGTCTCTCGATACATGCCCGGTCAAACCACAACTCCAACAGGTACCTGGCCTCCTGCTGGCTGAACTCTCACGGGGTCCCACTGCCTGGCTAGAAACCCTCTGCACCTGCCTCCTCTCAGGATGAGCGGCACTGCTCTCCCCACTCTGCCTCTTCTTGCTCGGACCTGCCGAACCACCCGGCCTCTGGGCTCTCGCCTGATCCTGTCCTCGCTCAATAATGAGTGCTTTGTCGACCGCCTCCCGGTAGCTGGTCAACTGCATCGGTTCTAGCTGTCTTTTCAGAGATGGCCTCAAGCCCTGAATAAAATCCTGCATCTTACGGGCTTCCTTTTCCCAGCCTCAAGAGCAAACCGCCCTAAATCTGTGAAGGCCTGCACATACTCCCCCACAGTCATGCTACCCTGCACAAGCTCATAATACTCTCTACGTCGAGCATACTGCAATGATCTGGGAAAATACTCCCCAAAGAAGCGCTCAACAAACTCTCTCCAGCTCTCGATCGTCGTCATGGACAGCTCCAGTGGATTCCCACCACCTGCGTGGGATACCCAACAGATAGTGCGTCGCCACGCGCAGTCTCTCCTCATCTGGCACCCCGATCATATCAAAGATATCCTCTGTCCATCTAATCCAGTCCTCGGCTGCCTCTGGCCGCTAACCATCCTTAAAAGTCCTGGGTGCATGTTTCAAAAACTGTGCAGCCCAGTCCACTCCTCGTCGCGCTGGCTTTATCACGACCTCCTGCTGGTGCACATCCTACACCACCCTCGCCTCCTACTGCTGAGGATATGGCGGCTGCTGCTGCCTCTTCAGCTCATCCACTTCTCTAGCTATATCCCTCATCGATCCCTGCATAACCTGCATGGCCTCCTGCAACTGAATCAACACCTGAGCCAAATCAGGTCCCACAACGGGAGCTAACGATCTCTGCTGCGGGCTCTGTTGCCCCTGGTGCCCCGACTCTATCGTGGGCTCCTCTGTCGGGCCTTGGCCTCGAACAGCTCTCCTTGGTGGTGCCATCACACTGGCCACAACAACAAACAACAAACGATCAACACTAGCACTGCTAGCACAAACAGCCATCAAAGGCACATTCGACTCGTTGGTTCTCACCACACGACCCGTAGGTCCACAACCATGCATATAGCATCGTGTCCCCCTCAGGGTACACCACACGACCCGTAGGTCCACAACCATGCATATAGCATCGTGTCCCCCCTCAGGGTACACCACAATTAAGTCCTGGCTCTCACGGCCACGTGCCATCCTGGCACCAAATGCAATCATATCACAAACAAAGACAATCTAGTGCCCTATATGCACACAATCATACCACTAGAAATGCACCCCATCCCCATGTATGCTCCTAGGATGATCTAACGAACACCAAAATAACCTAGAATACATGTAAGGACTGCATTGATCAGGCGCCCTCCCTACAGTTTTCCAAGTCACATGGAATCAATTAACCACCCCTCACTAACCTAGGTCCGCTAGACCATGCTCTGATACTAACTTGTCATGCCCCCGAATTCCAGGGAACCCGGAACCGGGTACATGACTTCCCCTTGCTCGCACCCGATAGGTCAAGGGGTTGGTGATTAGCACCAATGGAGACTACACCGCGGGTGCTGTCTCAAATATGCAACCCCGTACAGTCATACATCAAGGGTAATCCTGTACTTTTCCATATATCATCATGCATACAATGAGTCAAACAATCATACAGACATCACATCATACAGTATGCAAATACAACTGTCCACGGACCCATGTCCGGGATATCACATAAAACAATACAGAATATAACTGTATCATACATCAGAGTCGTGGGCGTCCTCCTGGAAGAAAGTCCTCCACTTGTCTCAGGTCACACCTGAAAAGGGTAAACAACAAGTAGGGGTGAGCGACAAGCTCAGTAGGTGACCTCAACACTCCACATCATGCAAACATACAAGTCTATACTACTTGCTATGTGTACTCGTGCACTGTGTAGTGTGCACAAACATCAGGACTCAGCTTGCAAACAAACATTAGGACCCAGCCTGCCCACACAGGACAGCTTGTCCACGATCCTCCATGGGATCCTAGCTTAGGGCACTCAGCCCTAGCTCCACGAGCTCAACGGCTCAACTGAGGCCTTAGCCTGTCCACAGCGCAATATGCTCGGCCACAGTCGCCACACAGGCCTGCCCTCGGCGCATATGCCTGCCACGTTAACCACATAGCACCATTGGTGCATCACGGTGAGAACCCAACAAGTCATGGAACCCAAGTCCCAAATCCATAAACCAACATACCAACACCAATATGGTCTTAAGGTGTACAACACTGCCTTTAGAACTGTAGCCAGTCTTCACAAGTCGATCCTCAATCCTTGATTTATGAAGGAAGTACCCATAGCAGTTATTTTCTTGAAATCAAAAGTCTCGGCATTGGGTTCCCATAGCATAACTAAGATAATCTAATTTTTGGGGATTTTTCTGAGATGTCTAACCCCACTTTCCAAAAAGTCACCACTACGAACTTTTGGGTTTTTTCGAGATTCTCAATTTTCACATTTTGAAAGAGTGGGAATTAATTTTTCTAGTATTTTTCTTTGAATCCAAATGGGGGGTATTTCGTTATTTACATTGTAACTTAATACTTAAATGTGTAGATGGGTATAGGTTACAATGTAAATAGGTCCAGTCCAGTGCTGTCCAGTGTCCAGTTACACTGTTGGAGCTACGACTCGTAGCTCAGAACCTGCGACTCGTAGCTGCGGAATGGTGACTCGTAGCTGCGGAGTGCGGAGCTGCAGCGTGCCTTGAAGACTCGAAACGAGGCTATGACCTTCGACCTACGAGGCAACGAACTTCAACCTTCGAACTACAGGTTTATGAACTACGACCCTACGAACTACGAACCTTCGAGCTACGAACTACGGGTCTACGAACTACGAACCTTCGAGCTACGAACTACGGGTCTACGAACTACGACCCAACGAACTATGAACCTTCGACCCAGAACTTTGGGTCTTCGTCATTTTAACCCAGGAACGCGCCCAGGGTACTGTTCATCGTCGTTTTCACCTGTTCTTCGTCTGAAACGCGCCCAGAAACTCTCAGACGCTCACTAACACCCCTGTTTCGAAACAAACTACGATATCTACCTCAAAACGCGTCCATAACGCCTCTAAATCGCGCAGAAAGAATAGAAACACGTATAAAATTCCAGATTTCCAGAAATCTAGATCTAAACCCAGATTTCCATGGTTGACTTATCAACCCTCATGAAAAACACAGTTAATCAACCCCAAAATCACAGAAACATATATCCACAATGATATAAAACAGTTCCTAACCACAGATCTTATGCTAAACCATTAGATCTAACCCAAAATTGGATTTTCACAAATTCTAGGGTTGATGCTCAATTTCATAAATCATGATAAATTTGTGCAGATCCACAACAAGAGAGAGATAAGAAGTTCAAGGACACCTACCTAAAGTGAATCTTTGAGCTCCACGAACCCAAATCGCCCCAAATCGCCAAGGCCTCCAAGCTCTCTCAAGCTCTCTTTCTCAAACGCACAAACGTGATAACGTAAATTGAAAGCTTCTTTGTTTTTTTTTTGCTATTTATATTTCTGCCAGTCAACTGACCTAGTCAACCATTGACCCAGTCAATAATTGACCTCCCAACACAAAAATTGACCTCCGAGGCCCCGAACTCCAAATTGAGTCAAACTACAGTCGAAACGCTCGAAATGACGAGCACAACACTAGACTGATATTATTACACCCAAATGACCGCTCAAATGCAAAGTCAACCAATAAACCCCGAAAAGTCAACAATCGGGTCAAACGGGGCCCCGACTCGAAATCGGGCCCAAGTACAGTCAAAATGCTCACATCAACGACTACACTACCGTCCAGATAGTTACATTCCCATAGAATGACTATCTCTCAAAACTACCCAAATACGAGTCTTTACAGTCCCGATGTAAGAAAGATCTGTTGAACATTTATCATCTTACATGCGGATCACCCGGAGGCGTGGACAAAACTATTAATGCAATTGGAATCATGCGAAGCAATTCAATACGCTTATACTTCCAATATCTTAAGCTCCACATCTGCAGCAGTTATAGTAGATGTATTTTCTGAGAAGTCTTCAATGCTACACACTGCTCGAAAATCTTGTTCCAAGAATGTTTCCTAGTGATGTCTATATATACTAAGTCTTGCATACTTTCAAAAGTGTGTGTACACGTGAAAGAGCTTAGAGAATTTCATTTTGGCTAGTGTGTATTATTGTAAAATAGAGTGCTACTGTAAACAGAAGTGAGATACTCTTTCAGTAGATCCAAACGTTTGTACTCAGCTTTAATCTGCTACAATTTGTTGTAATTATCTTGTAATAATAATATAAATTCCTTCCACTATCTGGTTGTCTTTTGCATTGATTTTATCTTAACCAGATTAAGTGTTGTGCCAAAAGAGAGAGAAAAATTTTAAAAAGAGCCTATTCACCTGTAAGACCCGTAAAATTTTCTAGCTATTTAAGTTCTTCCTTAAATAGTAATAATAATAATATAATAATAATATCATTACTAACAATAGTTAGAAAGAATATTTTAGATATTATCACAATAAAAATAAGTACCCAATATAGTCATTTAAATAGCATGTGACTAGTAAGTAGCCGTTAGAATAGTAAGTAGCCATTAGAATAGTAACTAGCCGTTGGAATAGTAACTAGCCGTTGGAATAAGTAACTAGCCGTTATGAATAGTATCCGTTTGAATTGTTATAAATAGTTATGAGTATGAGATTTTATTTATAAGAGAGTATAGAAGTAAGAAGAATAATAATAAGAGGTTATGGCATCAAGCTCTCAAGTACCGCCATCCGAGAATAGTGTACGAGATGAAGATCGGCGAGCAATAAGACTTGGAGTTACAAAGCTATGCTTTGTTGTAGATGAGCTAAATGCTCGTGTCCAATGGCTACAATATAATGCGACAAGACACAGGGAGAAGTTTGATGTTATTCGTGCGACAACCACGACAATGTTAGCCGAAGGGTTGTGCAGCTCTACTGCCGAAGCACAACACGTCCTACGCACATATGCTAATACAATTCAAGAAATTTTACGTAGGCCATAGAATATGATATTAATGTTTATGTTTAGGTTTATAATATTTTATGCTATAATGTTATCTTATTTTATTGTTTATTGATTATGCAATTATATTATTTTATCTGCGTTAGTATTAAATACGTTATAAAAACAAAATAATTTCTTATACGTCATAAAAAGTTTAGATGCTATATATTATGTCATTTAGTTTCTTAAACCAAATTACTATGGGTAAGTAAGTATAACAAGGCTTAACTTTAACAAAAGTATAAAACATAGGTAAGGCCCAAAAATTTGAATGAGGCAGATTCTAGAGGTCCCATTCAAAAATCCATAACTTGAATTACACAGATCCAATTGACATGAAACCAAAGCCCATTTGTTCATTTATGTTTTAACTAAAACGTGTAGAAATTTCAGAATTTAATATGAAACCAATCAATTCCAGAAGTTAAAATACTACACATAGGTTCAGTATGAACGGGTAAACATTTTAGTATGACTTTAAAATTCAATAACTTTTGTTATACATATGTAAAAATTATAAAATTGATACTCATTTGTAGATATTTGAGTTAGTAATGCAATACAATTGGCCATTTGTCAAAAACTACAAAATTAAAAACGTTATAATTGAATTAGTAGGGAGTACACCAATGTGGACTTTTGATGCCAAAGGAACCTTCTAGGTTTAAAAGTCTTAAAACATTTTTAGATGGTAGGAGGAGATAACCACGTTTTTAATAAGAGATAATATGAGGAACAGTATTATATATATTTTAAATAATTTAATTTAATGCCAAAGTCAAATTCGTACACTATTTTTCACACTATTACACCTACCACCTTACCTATAAATAGCATGCCTCACTTCCCTTCTCAAGCACTCTTTCCATTCAAATAAGCCATAAAACTCTCCTCCAAATACTCCCAAAAAATTTCTATTAACACCCCAATAGTCCTCTAAGCCTTCTCTTATCTCAATCTTCCTCTCACCTATTGGAAGTTCCAAAAGGTAAATATTTCGAGTATATATTAATCATGTTCTTGGAAGACTAATCCTCCTCATACATATATATATATATATATATATATATATATATATATTATGGATGGCCTTGCCTCTCAATATATATATGTATATTTATGTCACGCCCTGGATTTCCAACTCGAGGAAACCGGTACGTGACTCCCCTTTTGACCCCCACAGAGGGCAAAGGGGTTAGGATACAAACCCTGAATATAACATTTTAAACATCCACAACACATTTAGAAAGTAATGTTCATTAAAGCAATCCACAATCCAAACCAGTCTTTATTACAACAAAATCCTCTTTTCAATCCATCCCCACTGGGGTTACATGAATTCCCACAAAATAACATAAATGAAAGTAAAGTAAATAAGGTCTTCCACCTTGGGGTCCCACCTAACGCCTGTATGTCCCTAAAAGAAAACACAACATAGAGGGAGGGGTGAGCAACCACAGCTCAGTAGGGATCATGTCTCCCCAACCCATCCCATGCTCCTAGCGTCTACATGAGGGTGTGTACAGGTGCAGTGTAGTGACCATAAGATATAAACAGGTTGTATTCCACATTCACACGGCACACACATATCCACAGCCATACAGGCTTAGCCATATAGGCTAACATATCCATAGCCACTCAGGCTTAGCCACACGGGCTAACATATCCACGGCCATCCACTCGGGCTAGCTACCACACGGGCTAACATATCCACGGCCACTCAGGCTTAGCCACACGGGCTAACATATCCACGGCCACTCAGGCTTAGCCACACAGGCAAACAGTCCCAGTCCCGGGCTTCCATAGCCACCGGGTTCCACAAACACAGCATACAAGGTCACACAGGCATTAAACCAAACACGTAGCATACACACTTTCATAGGCATAAAATCAAACACTTGACATGCAGAGTCCCACAGGTATTTTACCAAACGCTTAACATGCATACATTCACAAACCCACAAACCCAGCCACACATGCATATTATCAAACACATACTAGGCATATTCACACAGACATATTCACACAGGCATTTTATCGTACACTTAATATGCACTCACCATCCAACACTAGAATACATCAAAAACCGCAATCGAAGGCCAACATCCATATAGGAGATCACACCTATATGGATTACATATATATATATATAAACAGGTATAATCCATAATCTACCCTAGAACCCTAGAACAGAGGAGGATTTAGGAAGAACAGAAGCCCTACCTTGTATGTCCTCCTGCTCCCACTTCCACGCAAGACTCCGACTACCCACGCAAGACGCTCCGGCAGCCACCAGAAGCTCTCCTTCTCTCTCTCTCTCTCTCTGCGACGGCTGGTGGAACAACAAACCCTAAAACCTAAAACAGAGGGCTTCTCCTCCTTATATAGACAACACAACATCAAAACGACGTAGTTTTGATTAAGTGAATCCCAACATCAAAATGACGTAGTTTTGATGGAACAAGCTATGCCCTTCCCACATCCATACACACCAAAATATCCATAATTCCAACATGGTCCTTTGGGAAAAGATGATTAGAATAACAAAACCAAGGTGGCTGTACAAAAATATGGTTGTACGGCATATTGCACGCCATATCCCCAATTGACTTGCAGCTCCAAAAGCTGTGAAATTCTACCCCAAGCTTCCTTGTATCATGTAGAAGGCTGATATGCAGAAAAATACTTGCACGCCAATTGGTCCAATTGGCTTTCAAGGCCTTTGGCTCTGAAACTTCTGTGGAAGGTAGAGGATATTATTCTGAGAAACTTTTGTTTTGCACGCCAATTGATTTGAGGCCATCTACTTGGTCAAAATCAATCTCCAAAACCTGACAAAATAGCCTAAAAGCGCCTATATATGCAAATAGCATCTTCCTAGGCATAAATGCATGTTATCACTTGTCACGTGCACCTCCCAAAAGTCCCCTCTTGGGCTCATCTCTTGCCTCAAACTTGTGCACCAACATCCAAGGTGTTTTAGCTAAAGTGTGTGGGAAGGAAACTCCCTAAAACCTAACAATTTCCACTCACAAGGCATCTATGGTTAACTTCGTACATACCACAAACACGGGTCATTACAATTTATTAAATAATACGTATATGTGTATATATAGATTATTATTATTCCATGGAAGGCTAAGCCTCCTCATACATATATATATATTATGGATGGCTTTGCCCCTCAATATATATATGTATATGATACATATATGTATATATAGAGATTATTATTATTCCATGGAAGGCTAAGTCTCCTCATACATATATATATTATGGATGGCTTTGCCCCTCAATATATATATATATGTATATTGTATATTATATATGTATATTGTATATTAATATGTATATGTATACGTATAGATTATTATTATTATCATGAGAAGTTTTTCCTCCATAATATACTTATATATGTCTCTCAATATATTATTTATGAATATACTATTATTATTAAAATTAAAATATTAACTTTTAAATTTTGTTTCAAGGTTTATAAACGCGGAAGACAAAAAGATTATAAGGATCCCCTCTCCCTTTCCTTACCACGACCTCCGACGTGGAAATTCATTTCCTATTTCTTCTCTATATTTCTATCTCAAGATTTCTCCTCATAATGTTATTTTAAGAAGAATTAACTTTCTTTGGCACTTCTTGGAAACTTAGTAATCTAATTTATTGAATGGTGAATATCCCTTTTACTTATCGGGGCTATTATTGCAAGACCTTCCTTTACATTGAAATTTACCATATATGTGATTGTTTGAAAATTTGTGAAGATATGTTTTATGTTTGGCAATATGTTTATGGGTGGTTCCAAAAAGACCTCCAATGCATTGGGTAAAGAACATCACTGGAGAGTGTCAATCCAGTTGATAACAGGTTATGCATGACATCTAGGTGGTGAACCTAGATGAGTAGATATTCTTATTCTTTCATGAGTTGATTATTCTCCATATATTATTCGTTACTTTGAACCTTACTGGGCTATTTGAGCTCATTTCCTTCATGTTTTCTTCCAACCCCAAGGAACTAGGAGAAAGCAAGGATGCTAGGATAATGGTGTCCAGAATGCTTGGAATAAAATCATAAGAAGATTATACATGTAGTATTTATATGTCATGTAAACTATAATGGGTTATTAACACCTAGTTTCTAAACGCTAAACGTAAGAGATCTTGTGATGAGTCTTGATGTAATAAATAAACCATCAAATTTATGTTGAGCAATAGATTACTATTCATATAATTGTTATATCTTATTTGTCTAACGCACCTGGTCTGGAAGCCCAGATTTGGGGGCGTTACAGCTGGTATCGAGCAAAGGTTTAGTTAGGTATAGAGACTAGTTATAAATAACATAGTATAGAGTCCTAAGCTTAAAACAATTATAGTAAATTGTTTTACATTAGTATTATTGTGGTTATATGGTTAATTTTGAACTAACCTAACCTCGAGTAACGTGTGTGCTTAAAGGGCCAAAATAGTTGAAACAAGGAACGGTGTAAACAGGAACAACTCCACAAGGAATAACGGTATGGCAAATGAACTTCAGGAGGGTTCAACACCAATGAACTCTTCCTCTAGTGGACAGGTTGCGGGAACACTACCACCAAATGGGCAACCTTCAAACATGGCAACACCACAAGGTGTAAGCGCAGAGAACCTGATGACATTTCTTATGCAAATGGCACAAACAATGGCAACAAATATGACTCAACCCAACACACCCGTCGGTCAACAGGAGCAAGGTATAAACCCTCAACCAAAAGAGGTAACAGTTGACCAATTTATGAAACAAGATCCCCTGACCTTCTCTGGTTCAACCGATCCCACTCACATGGAGGAATGGATTAATAAGTTAGAAAAGATATTCTCAGTATTGGAATGTCCTGACCAGAAAAAGATAAAGTTTGCCATTTACAGAATGGAGGGCGAGGCAAACCAATGGTGGACCCTTGTTAAGAATACCAAAACTGAGGGAGAGATAGAAGCTCTAAGCTGGGAAGCTTTCAAAGGGATCTTACTAGAAAAGTATTTTCCCCGACCATTGAGGAGTAAGATGGAGAGGGACTTCCTCGATCTTAAACAAAAGGATGATGATACTGTGGCCACGTATGAGGCAAAGTTCACCAAGTTAGCACGGTACGCACCTTAGTACGTAGCTGAAACGCAAAGTAAAGTTCAAATGTTCTACCATGGGTTGAAACCAAGCATACGAAGAGCGTTGGCAGCTTTTGACTTCCCTGACTATGAAGCTGTTGTTCGATGCGCGACCAAAGTAGAAATGGAACATCTTGACTACCACCAAAACCGTAGTCAAAATGATAAGAAAAGGAAACACCAAGCTAATGGATCAGAGATCACAAAGCCTAGTATGAAGGAGGTAGTACATTCCACCTGCCTTAAATGTGGTAAAAGACACTCTGGTGAATGCCTCTAAGGATCGGGAAAATGTTTCAAGTGTGGTAAGGCTGGACATCAAACACGTGAATGCCGGGAAAGGCCTAAACAAGGGCCCTAAATGGGTCCTAATCACATTCGTATACGTAACCCTTTACATGCACCAAGACCAAAACCAAGTACACGCCCGACCGTCCAATGTTTCAACTGCAATGAATTTGGACATTATGCAAATAAATGCCCACAGGCAAAAACTATGGGGGATTATCGACAACCATTGCAGCAACCACTTCGACATGTATAACCACAATGACAGCCACAACCACAACAGCCGCAACAACCACCTAGGGTACTAGCTCGCTCGTACGCCATTACAACTGCAGAAGTGGAGCCAATAATGGAAGAAGAATCAAACAACGATGTGGTGAAAGGTACCTTGCTTATAAGCTCAAGAAACGCTTATACCTTATTTGATTCTGGTTCAACGCATTCTTTTGTCTCACCAAAGTATGCTGAACATATGGATATTCCACATTAGAGATTAAAAGTGGAATTAACAATAATGACACCAAGTGGTATTACCATAAATGCCACTAAGATATATAAAGCATGCCCCATTACTATATGTGATAAGGTACTTCCCGGAAACCTAATCTCCTTACAAATAGTGGACTTTGATGTTATATTAGGGATGAATTGGTTAACATCCAATCACGCCACCATAGAGTGTACGCAGAAAAGAGTAATTTTTAATCTCACAAACCAACCTAAGTTAGTGTTTACGTGTCAAAAGGATGGAGAGGATGTATCTAACCATCTAAAAGAGGGATATCTTTCCTCGATCAACACAAGTGTAGGTGAGATTACATTAAAAGAAGTCCCTATCGTTTGCAAATATGAAGATGTGTTTCTGGAGGAATTGCCAGGACCTCCTTCGCCACGAGAAGTTGAATTCTCCATCGATCTATTTCCTGGGACAAATCCAATCTCCAAAAGTCCTTATCGGATGGCACCAACAGAGTTAAACGAATTGAAGAAGCAATTGCAAGATTTGATGGATAAAGGATTCATTAGGCCTAGTGCATCACCTTGGGGAGCACCGGTCTTGTTCGTGAAGAAGAAGGATGGCTCAATGAGGCTCTGCATCGACTATAGAGGACTAAACAACGTCACCATCAAGAATAAATATCCTTTACCAAGGATAAATGACCTCTTCGATCAACTTAAAGGCACTCAATACTTCTCAAAAATTGACCTTTGATCAGGTTACCATCAATTAAGGGTGAAGGAGATGGACATTCCAAAGACGGCCTTTCGAACGAGGTATGGCCACTATGAATTCGTCGTAATGCCTTTCGGATTGACCAATGCCCCCGCAATATTCATGGACTGTATGAATAGAATATTCCATGACTTCTTGGACAAGTGTGTCATTGTCTTCATTGATGACATACTTATTTACTCCAAGAGTCGCGAAGAACATGAAGAGCATTTAAGGAGCGTACTACAAACCTTAAGGGAGAAGAAACTATATGCCAAATTCAGCAAATGTGAATTTTGGTTACAACAAGTCACATTTTTAGGACATATTGTCACTCATGAAGGCATCTCCGTGGATCCTGCAAAGACAAAGGCAATAGAAGACTGGCCAAGACCCAAAACAGCAACGGAGGTTCGTAGTTTTCTCGGACTCGCAGGCTATTACCGAAGGTTCGTAGAAAACTTTGTGAGACTGGCAAGCCCATTAATAAAGCTGACTCGTAAAGGTGCTAAGTTCGAGTGGACCATGAAGTGTGAGGAAAGCTTTCGAGAACTAAAACGGCGCCTAGTTAGTACACCTGTGCTGGCACTACCTTTAGGAGGAGAAAACTTCACAATTTATAGCGATGCATCGAAGGAAGGACTTGGTTGTGTGTTAATGCAAAATGGTAAAGTAATTGCCTATGCATCGCGACAACTAAAGACCCACGAGGTGAACTATCCCACACATGACTTAGAACTAGCAGCAATCATCCTTGCACTAAAGATTTGGTGTCACTATCTTTATGGGGAGAAATGTGAGATCTACACTGATTATAAAAGTCTAAAATACATATTCACCCAAAAGGAGCTCAACATGCGACAAAGAAGGTGGATAGAATTATTAAAAGACTATGATTGCACCATCAACTACCATCCTGGGAAGGCAAACGTGGTGGCAGATGCACTAAGCCAGAGACATGTCGGAACCTTGGCAACATTGATCACTTCGCAAAGGCCTCTAATTGAAGATCTGAAGAGGTTGGATGTTGAAATCGTAAAACCTGGAGAAAGAAGCTACCTATTCCACATGACCATACAACCAACACTTTTGGAGAGGATAAAGGCGGCACAACAAGAAGATCCCAAGCTACAAAGAAAGAGGGAAGCAGCGCAAAAAGGTAGACTTCCTGAGTTCAACATCGATAAAGGTGGCTTCTTAAGATTTGGTACAAGACTTTGTATACCATCATCTTCTGGACTGAAAAGGGAGTTACTAGCTGAAGCACATAGCTCTGCATTCTCTATACATCTAGGAAGCACCAAGATGTATCGAGACTTATGAAAGAACTATTGGTGGGACAACATGAAGAGAGAAATCGCGGAATTTCTCCGCGAATTACCAGGTGCTTGGTGTGCCAAAGAGTAAAGGCTGAACGCCAATTACCAAGTGGAGTATTGCAATCACTTCCAATACCCGAATGGAAGTGGGAAAATGTAACTATAGATTTTGTCACGGGTCTGCCCAGAACATCAAAAGGACACAATGCGATTTGGGTCGTAGTGGATCGCCTGACAAAAACGTCTCATTTCATCCCTATCCGCGCCGATTTCTCTTTGGATCAATTTGCCAAGCTATACATCAAGGAAGTCATTCGATTGCATGGAGTTGCATTACTGAGTTACACTTGCGTTTGAGCTGTGTTTACTGAGATCTACTTGAAATGTATTTGCTGAGATGCTGTGAACTTGTATTTGAGAATGAGTACCCAAATACTTGTGGGTTGAGCTGACTTATGGGCCAGGCACAACTATTGGTCCCCCTTTGAGATTTGGCCAGGACTGCAGTCCTGAGCCTCGGTGTAGCACTCACGACGGTGGGCTAAGTCTGCACTCATTCCTGAGGGTAGGTATGGCGTCCGAGGAGGTGATGGCCATATCTGACTCGGGTGGAAAATGTTGCATTGGTGACCATGCAACATTCGCCTGGATGTGGTATGTCATGTCGCCGTGGTGGCGGGGTGTCCTCTGCCCTTCAGTGTGGGCACAGGTAAATGGTGTGTTACTGGGTGATGTGTGCTATTTAGTTTTAGGCATTACACGAGCACAAGCATACACTTGTCATGCATATTATAGAGTGGGATGGGCTTGGGGAGACTTGAACCCTACTGAGCTATGGTTTGCTCACCCCTCCTATAAACTGTTCTTCTGCAGGGTCTAGCTGGCGGTAGGTGAAAGAGCTGTGGTGGTAGGCTACTAAGGCTGAAGACTTATTATTAATTTTATTTCTTTTGTGGACCTGTGTTTTATGGTTTGGATTGTTTGTAAACAGAATATATTGTGGTTTGATGGGAGTTTTTCCCCAACTGAGTTGTAATGAACTTTGAGCCCCTTTGAAATGTAATAAATTGAGATATGGTTATTGTTTAATTTGTGGTTGTATGCATGGTTTGGGAGCAGGAGCATGCCCTGTGGCATGTAGCCTGGTTGCACAAGTTTGGGACATCACCCATGTCAATAGTCCTTTTTTTTAGGTGCTTGCACCAACCCCTTGACCCTTCGGGTGCGGGCATGGGCAGTCACTACCCATTTCCAAGTGAAAGGAAATTGGGGTGTGACACTTACTCCATGTTAGTGGTTGCTTACTCCATGTTAGTTTGATACTGGAATCCTTATTCCGTGTCATCGCTTCCTTACTCCATATGAATGAGAAGTCTAGAGAATTTACTCCGTATCAGCGCTTCCTTACTCCATATGAATGAGAAGTCTGGAGAATTTACTCCGTATCAGCGCTTCCTTACTCCGCATGAGTTGAAAGGACCAGATGGCTTACTTCGTATTAGCGCATCCTTACTTTACATGAGCAAAAGGTCGGATTCCTTACTCCGCATCACTTTTCCTTACTCCGTGCGAATAAAGGACTTGAGTCCTTATTCCGCACAAGTCGTTCCTTACTCCGCATGTATGAAAGACTCGGATTTCTTACTCCGTGTCTTCTTGTCCTTAGTCCGCTTGAGTGGAAGACTTAACTTTTTATTCCGCGATAACTTTCTCTTACTCCGTGCGAGATGTAGACTAGGATTCTTATTCCGCTTCTATTTGACTTAGTTCGTTTAAACTTTAAGACATGGAATCCTTAGTCCATAACTTTAAGTGTTTAGTCCGCACGAATGATCCTTATTTCGTATGAACTATAGACTTGGTTATTTACCAAGTGTTTGACAACACTCACTCTTATCCGGATCAGGATTATGTATCTTGTCCTCAGCTTTGCTCTCACGAGTGAAGGTCCAGATTAAGATTATATATTCTGCAACAACTTAAGATAAAACATGCAATGTCTCAAATCAAATTACATAGGGTTTTATCCACATCATCCAAATTCTGGGTATGATCCAACAATCTCCCCCAATTATGGATATGCCAAAACTCTTTATAATCTGATCTGGTAAGTGAAGCAAAAAGATAACCTACAGAAATAAAGATAACTTTCATTTTCCATTAAGTCAGCAATAAAAGTACAATTCAGCCTTGATACAAAATTTTACATTAAGGTACATAAGGCTTACTATACTTAAAGATCATTATTGCTGCCTTCTCTCTAAGCTCGATTGTCTGCTCCATCGTATAGTTGTGGATTTTGTTCTAGTATTCATCCACCCTTATGAATGACTTGATGAAGTAACAGACAAAAGCTCCGCAGCTATCTCCATCGGGCTGTTGTGGCACTTGCTTCTTACTCCGGATTGCCGCCTTCAGCTTTTTAGTTTGAGCCAAAGGAGTTTGGCCCATTTCTTCATAAAGCTCGGATTGCTTTACTGCTTTTGTTAGTCGAAGACGCAGTGGTTCCCATTAATTCTTTCTAACATTGTTATCCACAACTTGATGAGAATCAATCAAGAGCATCTGCTTGGACGGAATTAGAAAGACAACTAGCATGAAGTGCGGCGTCATGACTTGGTACGGAATGAGGACGGAGGAAAGATTTTTCCATGGTATGCTATCCTCAGCAGTTCCATCGATGAAGGTCCGAATGGGGGCTACATCTGGAAGATAGCCCTTAGACCAACATGGCAAGATGTAACACAAGTGTCCGTCCTTGTACAGAGACGGAAACAGCCTCATCTCCATCTTTACTGCCTGGGAGAAATTGTCTATGTCTTCTGTGGTAAACAGGCCTTTCTCAGAACGTAGAGTCTAAATATCTTTAGGGGAGAAGGGGTACATTTCGGATAGACATCTTCGCTCGGTAGTAGACGCAGCATACTTAGTCATTTCATTAAAAACACTTCCATCCGCATCATGTGGATCACGATCCACGTATGATGGGAGGAAGGTGACAACCGCGGATGGAAAACACGAAGGAGGAGCTGCACTTGAGGAGCTGGGCTAAGAGAAGCGGTTGTGTTTGGGGATAGTAACTCCCGGAAGCAGTGTAGATGCATGACGCTTTCCATCAGGAGCTGAGGAAGATACAGGAGGATTATATGGCACTTTCTCCCCCGTTTTGGTAGATCGCCGAAGAGCAGTAGGAGGTTGAGCCATCGTGTGCGCCAAGTTCGCGAAGGAGGTTGACAGGGAATACACGAACGAGGCGACAAGATCCATCTTCTGCTCGATGGAAGTGGAAGAGTCAGTGAGGGGGGAGAGGAGTTGGGCGCCGAGAGCATCAACCTTGACGGCGATGGCGGCAATTTGGGCGCTCTAGGCTTGGGCGTGGCGGTCCAGCTGTGCAGAGATCATAGCATCGAAGTGAACCATGCCAAAGGAGGCGCGTCTAAGCGCAAACTCCGGGGCTTTGGAGGACTCCCCCGTATGAAGAGGTGCAGGAGTGCATTGAGCAGAGGAGTCAGTAGCTGGAGAGAGGGGTTGGTCAGCAGCAGCAGCAGAAGGACCACTCGGAGCATCGGAGGCATCTGGGGCATCAGAACCGCTTTGACCAGAAAGGTCAACAATGGGGATGGCCTTAGTAGGAGAAGAGGGTCCATCCTCAGCAGGGGAAGGAACCCGTGCGTCATGGGCCGGTCCTAAGGTAACAGCAAATGGAACGTCGGGAATGGAGGCCGGCGTAAGGAAGCCATGGTCCAGGTTCGAGGAGTAGCAGCAACAACAGGTTGAGGTGGATCGACATTTTCACTACTGCTTCGTTTGGGGAGGGACTCTTGTGCACCTCCGGAGTTAAGGCGAGCATTGAATAACATGCTGCTTTCTTCGGCCATTGATGAGAGAGAGAGTGAGATATATACTTTGAGCAGGTCGAATTTGCTCTGATACCACTTCTTGGTCCCTGAGAGCCTGGAAGGGGGTGAATGGGCTCTTATCGAAACTCTTTTCTAACTCTTTGGCACAGTACTTATCTGGTTAAGAGATAGAATCAATGCAGAAGATAACCAGATAGTGGAAGTATTTTGTTTTATTATCGAATGATAAGTACAACAAAATATAAGCAGATTAAAGCTTGTATAGCTTTTTGATCTACTGCAAAACTCTTAAAATACTCTGTTTACAAATGACTCACACTTTGGCCTCTATAATCTCTATGAGCTCTTATACATACACGTTTATTACAAAACTCACGAACATCAACATCTATGAAAATGTACAAGTGTTAATATATATAGAGGCATCCCTTAGAGACAATCTTGGAACTTGTTGTTCCAAACTATGTGCACATTCCTCGGAATTCTCTCTACCTCAATTGCTACAGATGTGGTCTTCAAGATCTTAGGTTTACAAAGCATAAGTGCCTTTGTGAGTTTCCAAGTTTAGTTAAAGTTGTGTCCACATATCCGGGTAATCCACGTGTAAGATGCTTTAGGTTCTCAATGAGTTTGTCTTACATCGGGACATAACGAGCTGGTGACTTTGAATGCGAAGAGATAAGTTTAATGCAGTGTCTTTTTAATCCGGTGTAAGGTTCCTTATTCCATGTTAATTAATCTCGGATCCTTACTCTGTGTCAGTGTTTGCTTACTCCATATCAATTCAGTACTGGAAACCTTATTCCATGTCAGCGCTTCCTTACTCCGTATGAATGAGAAGTTCAGAGTGCTTACCCCGCATCAGCGCTTCCTTACTCCGCATGAGTAACAGGTTCGGATTCCTTACTCCACATCTAGTTCTCTTACTCTGTACGAACAAAGGACTCGGGTCCTTATTCCGCACATGTCATTCCTTATTCCATATGTATAGAAAAGCCGGATTCCTTACTCCGTGTCTTCTTATCCTTAATCCGCTTGAGTGGAAGACTTAGCTTTTAATTCTGCGATGAATTTCTCTTACTTCGTGCGAGTTGTAGACTAGGATTCTTATTCCGCATCTAATTGATTTAGTCCGCTTAAAACTCTAAGACGTAGATTCCTTAGTCCGTAGCTATAAGTGTTTTATCTACACAAATGATCCTTATTCCATAAGTGATGTAATCTTGGTTATTTACCAAGGGTTTTGATGACTCTCACTCTTGTCCGGATCAGGATTATATATCCTGTCCTTAGTTTTGCTCTCACGAGTATAGGTCCGGATTAAGATCATATCTTCTGCAAGAACTTAAGATAAAACAACCAAAGTCTCAGATCAAGTTGCATAGGATTTTATTTGCATTATCCAAATTTTGGGCTTGATCCAACAAAAATAGAATCATTAAATTCCAGTAGCGTAAAGTACAAAAAATCAGCTAAGATTTAATGTGGAGACTGCAGTCGTATGTTGGAATTGAGAGAAGATGATGAAAGGAATTTATCTTTTGGGTTTTGGGCAGAAAACGTGAGAGAGGGTGGATGTATTTTTATTGATTGAAATGGGAGAGAATTTTGGCTTTGGGCAAGAAAACCCGTAAGATAGAAAGAGAGAATCTGGGGGACCTTTTTTGTTTTGGGAAAAGAAGCTCGTAAGGGAAAGAGAGAGTATGGGAAGGATTTTTTGTGTTTTTGATTTTTTTTTTTGGTTTTCGGGAATGGAAGAGAGCTAGAGAACTTTGGGTGTTAAAACTTTGGCGTTCTTTCCTTGGGCGTTAGTTTTTGGGAATGAGACACTGGGCGTGAAACTCTAGGCGTAAAGATTCTTCATTTTCCAAGGGAAAAAACCCCTTTTTAATGCCTTTGGACATAGCCTCATTATTGCTATATTTATTGATGCATTGTTCATGCCAGCATTTTTATTTTCATATTCCATCTTATGTCGGGTGGACTGATGACCTATGATTGCCCTATTATTTTTATATGAGTACATGTGACCGACAAACGTTGAAAAGCATCTGCCTAGCTAATACAAACACATGCCGTGATGGAATAGTGAGCGAACCCATGGATAGACCAAACAACAAAGGTCAAAGGACGGTAGGATTGAAGGTCATTGGAGGCTCGGATCCGAATCTATGGAAGGCTCGGATCCGTATCATGAGAAGCTTATTCCGGATGATTGGAAACTTATTCCGGCTGATTGAAGCTTAATCCGGATGATTGGAGCTTATTCTGGATGATTGGAGCTTATTCCGTATCATTGAAGCTTAGTCCAGATTAGTGGAAGGCTCGGATCCTTACTCCATATTAGTGGAAGCTTAATCCGGATCAATAGATGGCTTGGATCCTTACTCCATATCAATGGAGGCTTAGTCTGGATCAATGGAAGGCTCGGATCCTTACTCTACATCAGTGGAGGCTTACTACGGATTAGTGGAAGGGTCGGATCCTTACTCTGTATCAGTGGAGGCTTAGTCCGGATCAATAGAAAGCTCGGATCCTTACTCCGTCTTAATGGAGGCTTAGTCTGGATTAGTGATGTCTCGGATCCTTGCTCCGTATCAATGATGCTTTAATCTAGATTAGTGATAGCTCGGATCCTTACTCTGTATCAGTGAAGCCTTAGTCCGGATCAGTGGAAGACTTAGTCCGGATCAGAGATGTCTCGGAGTTAACCACGATGCTCCGGATTGATTTTTTTTTTTTGAACTTTTAATTACCATTTTCCCCCACCCAAAATGCCGAAATGAACAAGCTTTTAAGAATTGTTTGGGCAGCCCCGTATTCGTCTAAATAGTCATTTTGGAGAATTTCGCACGGTCACATTTTCGGGCCCTTTGACTAGGGCATTGACCATCTTTTGGCAAGTTTGACTTTTTCGGACGAATATTGTTTGGGCCATAACTTCTTCGTTTTAAGTCGGAATTAAGCACGGTCAACTTCGTTCGTCTCCAAATTTCATCCTCCATCACATGGTGTTGGCCTTGGGGCACTTCATGGGCTTGTAGCATAGGTTCTCAATTTTGGGCTTCCCATTCATGTCATAATGTATCTATCTTATGCAAATTGGGGTTAACATCAACTTCAAACCATTCCTTGGTAGTGGGGAATCTTTATGGACCTGTTCAACAAGGTATATGGTATGGGTAGAAAGGTATATCAAATGGGGTTAGTATGTCTAACCAGGATAAAATGGGGTCCAACAGGGGTGAATCAGTGTTTAACAATTTGAAGCCCTTTTAAGATTCACCCAAATTCTTTTCATTTAGTTTATGGCCTAAAGATTAATTTCCAATAGAAAGCACACAACCAAATCACACGACATACGTGGTTCACCCTACAATGTGTAAAGTTACATCCACGACGTGATTAGCAATTTGCTAAGCACAGAATCTCTACTATGCGGTTTAAGATAGCACACTACTACCCAAGGCTCACTGCCTCAATACAAGTTTAGGGAACTCTGGCCTTAGGGTTCACTACCCAAAATCTTCTCAAAATCAAAACAATGGTTGAATCACACTGATTCAGGCCTTACAGTCATAATAAATTGATTTTTCAACACCATAGCCTAAACAATCAAAATACAAGTTGATTTTGATCACCAACCTGTGAGAAATCTAAATAAAAAGCTCTTGTTGTTGTAGCCTAACCCTTTAACTCTAGGGTTCTTTCTTCTAACCTCTTGAATGATCAAAACACACTCCTTGTGACTGGATTTTGATCTTCAGTTGAGTCACAATTACTATAGCTCTCTTTTTCTCAAGTATTATCAATAAAAATGCTCGGGAGCTCTCTCTCTTTTCACCCTCATAGGATAGGACGAAATTCGGGTATATATATAATCATATAACCCTAATTTGCTCCCAGATAACCAACAACCAACTCCTAACCTCAGATCTCTTTCTTTGATGTAATCTCAGCCCTTGGATCTAGGTTAGAGCTTCTCTCTTAACCTAATACAGCATCCAATTCTCCACTGTTGATCTATTCTTGAATATAATCTCACCCATTAGATCACCTCTTTAAAGATAAATATATCTCAATCCTTCATCTGGTGAACTGTAATCTGCATGTGTTGATGTTGGTATGTTGACCATAATTTTCCCCATGGTGCTCGAATTCAGTTGAGGTCAAAAGCAAAGTTGTAGATATTGAAGTCCTTTATACACTGGTGAAATTTGGTTCAATTTGGAGCTAAAAAAGCCTGCATGTGTCCACCATTCTGTTTGCACGTGTCGACTGAGTAGTTTGCCCACAACTTTCTTTACAGAGCTCAAAACGACTCGAGGTCAAAATAAAGCTTGTAGAGTTTGATGTTATCTATCCATGGGTAAAATTAATCTGGATGATTAGAGCTTATTCTGGATGATTGGAGGCTTATTCCATATCATTGAAGCTTATTCCAGATTAGTGGAAGGCTCGGATCCTTATTCCATATCAGTAGAGGCTTAGTCCAGATCAATGGAAGACTCAGATCCTTATTCCATATCAGTGGAGGCTTAGTCCGGATCAATAGAAAGCTCGGATCCTTACTCCATCTTAATAGAGGCTTAGTTTGGATTAGTGATGTCTCAAATCCTTACTCCGTATCAATGATGCTTTAATCCGGATTAGTGGAAGGCTCAAATCCTTACTCTGTATCAATGATGGTATAATCCGGATTAGTGATAACTCTGATCCTTACTTCGTATCAGTGAGGCCTTAGTCCGGATCAGTGGAACGCTCGGATCCTTACTTCGTATCAGTAAAGACTTAGTCTGGATCAGTGATGTATCAGTGATGTTTGACTAGGGGCAATGACCGTCTTTTGGTGAGTTTGACTTTTTCCAACAAAAATTGTTTTTGCCACAACTTCTTTGTTTTAAGTTGAAATTGAGCACGGTCAAGTGCGTTAGTCTCCAAATTGCATCCTCTATCGCCTAGTGTTGGCCTTGGGGTACTTAATGGGCTTGTAGCAGAGGTTCTCAATTTTGGGCTTCTCATTCATGTCATAATATATCCGTCTTGCACAAATTGGAGTTTAACATCAACTCCAAACCATTCTTTGGTAGTGGGGAATCTTTATAGACTTGTTTAATAAGGTATATGGCATGGGTAGAAAGGTATATAAAATGGGGTTAGTATGTCCAACCCGGACAAAATAGGGTCCAACATGTGGCATTAGAACTACTCAAAGATCCAAGAGTATTAATGCTTTTATTGATAAATTTGTTGATAAAAAGAATTCATTGTGTCTTTGTTCAGCAGTTTGACAGAGCTATAAAGAAACAAAGGTACAATGAACTTGAAACATAACATAAGGACTTATATGAAAGGCCTTAAGTGGACACCAATATTGGTATTGAGGGTCAAATGTCGAAGTTATACACAAGAACACTTTTTACGAAATTATAGTATGAGTTAAAACAAAGTGATGACTATGCCTCTAATGTTACATAGATTAATGAGACATCTCGTACCTATTTGGTGAGATGATATCATGGAAAAGATGATATTTTTGATTGTCCTCGTAAAGTGGTATACCTTGGAAAAGATGAAAGAGCACTGTGTTCTTGTAAGACATTTGAACTTGATTGGATTGTATGTCATCATGTGTTTGTGGTTTTAAAAAATGAATTTATTGATTATCTTTCCCTTACATATATAACTAAGAGGTGGACTCAAAATGTGAAGAATGAGATTGTATATCATAACCATGGAATCAAACTTGGAGGCTCATATGGAAAAGCTCGAGTTGATGGTATTATAGAATTCTCAGATAATATTCATGCAATAATGGCTATGGTGAAATCTTCAAAAGAGTTACTTTCATTAGGAAAGAATTTGATGTCCACTCTCCGAAAATAGTTAGAGGTTGTTGCATCTTTCTTAATTAAGGCTTAACCAACAAAATTGGCTTCTAATATAGAAGTTCATCCACTTGAAAAGGCAAAAACTAAAGGAATTGGTAATAGGTTCAAGGCAAGGGTAGAGAAAGCAATTACCAAGCCATTGAGATTGTGTAGATTTTGTAAGAAGATGAGCAGTCATGACAAGCGTACGTAGTGCCCATTGAATGAGAAAAGAAAAAATAATTTAGAAGCAAATAATGATGTTAATGAGGATGAAGCACCATCAACTTAATGGGTGAGATATAGATTTATTTGATTGTCAATAATTTTATTACTGAAGTACATTTTATTTTATCATGGAGATTTTATTTAAATTTATATTTGTTTTAGGTATTCTTGTGGATTAGTAAATATTTTATTGTAGATATTTGTCCTTCGATGACAAGCGTGCTGCTTCCCTAAATGATAATGTGCTTTCTTGTTTTTTGCCAAATCTCTGTATTCCAATATTTTTTTCCAACACTTTTGTGTCAAGGTTTCCCTTCATTGTATTAACCTATTGAGCTTGTCACAGTTCTATGATCATATGAGCTGTAGTTTCAGTTCTGTTTTGTTTTGTGGAAATTGTTGCATTTTAATTTGGCATGATGAAAGTGTCATCACCGGTTTTCGTCTGGGCCCTTTTGGGGTGGGCTCAAACTAAACCAATGGTGAGAATTTTAGAGTTGCCACCAACTGTTTTTGGGGTACAGTCGGATACCCTCAACTTTGAGTAGTTTAAAGGTGTGGTCTGTGTTGGACCCCATTTTGTCCGGGTTGGACATACTAACCCCATTTGATATACTTTTCTGCCCATGCCATATACCTCGTTGAACAGGTCCACAATGATCCCGTACTTCCAAGGAATGGTTTACCCCAATTTGCACGAGATGAATACAATTGACACGGACGGGGGAGTCCAAAATTAATGACTTCTTCTACATGTTTTTGAAATGCCCCAAGACCGACACCGGGTGATAGAGGATGAAAATTGGAGACTAACGCACTTGACCGAGCTCAAATCGGACTTAAAATGAAGAAGTTATGGCCAAAACAATCTTCGTTGGAAAAGTCAAAACTTGCCAAAAGACGGTCAATACCCCTGGTCAAACTGCCCGAAAAAGTGATCATGCGAAATTCTCTAAAATGTCTATGTAGACGAATATGGGTCTTCCCAAACACTCCCTAAAAGGTCGTCCATTTTTGCATTATGGGTGAGGGTAAGAAGGTAATTAAAAGTAAAAAAAAAATCAGGGTTGACCGTTGACCGTTGACCATTGACCTGCCGACACTTCGACCCATTGACCCCGAAGCCTCGAGGATTCAAAGCTTCGAAGCCCCGAAGCTCGAAGCCCCGAAGCCTCGAAGCCTCGAAGCCTCGAAGCCCCGTTGACCTGCTGATTTCTGACCTTCGACCCTTCGACCCTCGAAGCCTCACTGCCGACACTTCGACCTGCGACTTACGACGCCGACTTGCGATGCCGACCCGCAACACCCGTATGCCTTCCACCGTTGACCGAAGCTTCGACCCTTCCGACACTTCGACCTGCCGACACTTCGAACCTCTGACCCCTTTTTGCCTTCGTTGATTTTTCTTGCTGGCTTCCTCGTTGGCTTATTTTTCTCGCTGGCTTCACGAGACCCGTCTTCTGCGCTGGCCATCAGACAAGGAATCATTTCTCAACAACCTGTTAGTCACATGTGCTGCTAAAATACAAATTCAAAAGGCAATCACGAGCTCCCCTTTTTCCGCATAAGCTGTCCACCCGACCAAGCACTGATCTGCAAATAATAATGCACCCGACAAAACATTGATTGCAGCAATTAATGAGTCCAGCCAAAAATTTTCTGTAGCCCTTTAAGATGCAGTCTTCAGTTCCTGCGCAAGAGAGGGGAGAGCCATCATCGTGAGGGGAGGATTCGTCCAAAGGGAGCCAACATCGTTGAAAAAACCTGCAAAACTTTCCCCCCAGCTTCGTTCCCAAAAAAAAAAAAAGAGGAGAAGAGAGAAAAGGGGAGAGCTATCATCATGAAAAGAACACACAGAGAGAGCCATCATTGTGGGAAAAGAAACCTGCAAACCAGAGAGAGCAAAAAAAAAAGAAAGATAGAAAAGGGAAAGAGATCACTCGTCCACCCAGAAAAAAGAAGAGAGAAATCCAAAACCCAGAAAAAAGAGAGAGGTAACGCAAAGAAAAAACGCCTCCCTGACTGCCATCCTCTCTCAGATTCGTCCTAAAAAAAAACGCCCAGTCTTTCTGCTATTCTACAATCAAACATCGCCCCTGCATCCCCTTTCCCTCCTATCTCGTTCCAGTTCCTTTTTTTAGCAAAAAAAAAACAAAAACAACTCCAACTTCAGCCCTCTCTTTCTCTCACGCCCACTTCAGCCCTCCTATCTCCAAATACCAGGAAAGCCTCTTCACAAGTCCCGCTGCCAGATCTGCCAGATCTGTTGGTTCTAATACCAGGAAAGCCTCTTCACAAGCCTCTTCACAAGTCCCGCTGGCGGGAGCTCAAATAGAAGGTTGGTGTTGTAAGCCCCAAAGTCGGTTCAGCTCTTATTTCTTCATTACTTTTCAGTTTATTTACATTGATATTTGATGTAATTCTTAATATTTCCTCGTATTTCTTTTTCTTTTTTCTGTTATTTGTTGCGTTGTGTTTCCTTTGTATTTCCCTTTCCTTTGTATATGTGTATGTTGTAATATGTAAAGTATAGCAAACAAAAAAACAACAAAGAAAGAAAAAGAGAGAGAGCAAAGGGAGAAGATGAAAAAAAAAAGAGAAAAAGAAAAAAAGAGTGATTTTATTTTTCTTTTGTGGATGTCACACTCACACATTCCACATCTATTTTGATATATGTGTTCCTATGTATTTTCAATTATTGAAACGCGTAGATTTAGGTTCAAAGCTTTAAAAAACACACAACAAAAAAAATAACAAAATGTATTCCACAAAATGTTTTTCCAAAAGGTCTTCTATAACATGTTTTTCTATAAAAAGTTTTCAAAATGTGTTCAAAATATCTCCTTAAAAAAAAAACAAAACAAAACAAAAACAAACAAAAAAAATGTTTCCATGTTTTAAAACCAAAAAAAAAAAAGAAAACCAAAATTAGTACTTCTAAACCAAAAAAAAAGGGAACACAAAAAAGGGACAAAAAAAAAATAAAAACAAAAAAAAGTATGTTTTCTAACCCAAGAAAAACCAAAAAGGGGGGAAAATAAAAAAATCATTTTCTAGGACCTCAATTTCTAAAATAAAACCAAAAGCCAAAACCAATCTCTAGAACCTCATTATCCACTTCAAACAAAAACCCAAAAACTTTGGGATTCCCTTTAGAAATTTAAGGTAAATCAATTTTAACCATAACTTTAACAAATAACTTAGCCAAATAAAAATCATAGATTCTTTAGGAAACTTAACCTAGTCATGGCAGTACAAACAAAAATAAAAACCTCCTCCTCCTAAATTAGATACCGAAAGGGCGTTGTAGGGGTGCTAATCCTTCCCTACACGTAACCAACTCCCGAACCCTTCTCTGATAACGTAGACCACAAACTTTAAACTACTCAAAGTAGAGGGTATCCAACTGTACCCCAAAAACAGTTGGTGGCGACTCTAAAACTTCTCACCATTGGTTTAGTTTGAGCTCACCCCAAATGGGCCCGGACAAAAACCAGTGATGACAGCTGGCAACTCTGCTGGGGAATTAAACACTTAGAGAGTTAGGTCTAGAACTAGGAGTAGGAGATTGTTTTTTGTACTGTTGTATATATTTAACTGTCGTGCTAAGTTGTTTTTTTTTCCTAGATAAAATTGTGATTTACTTATTAATAATTTTCGTTTATCTTTAAACTGTGATTTATTTATACGCTTTAACTACCATGATAGTTGTGATTTACTGCTTTTCATACTTGTTGCATTCATGCATAACCCTATACCCGGGTTTAGCACAATTTAGGTTAGCGAGGTTCAGTACGGTCCCCAGCGCGTTGATCATTATCCGCAATGGGGCCTCAGACTCCTCACTCAAGCTTGAGGTTCTTTTAAGGCACGTCCTTTTAAGATCCCCGTCCGGTAAATCCCATGGTGTACGGAGCCCTCTGTTGAGGAAGTTTGGGAACCAACGAATAAGATAGGTATAGCAATAGAAGCCCATCAGGGGCATTGACCCACATTTTGTTTGATTATTCCATACCATGCTAACCCTTGTTTTGCAGGGTAGTCCTTAAATCATTCCCTGCATATATTAGCTGTTTTTTTTACTATTGGTTTATTCTTTTTCTTGTCTAACTGCCTTGATATATATTAACCTGTCACCATGCATAACACAACATTCATATAGGCATGGCAACTTTCAGTCATCTCCTAAAAGGCCCTCAGGACAAGGAGGCTGTCGCAGTGGTGGCCCAAGCATCTGGAGACATTCAACTTCGCCTTGGAGACTTTCCGCCAGGGGAAACCCACAAGGCAGAACATGTTATCATAGAAGATCAGCTGGACTACACTAAGGAGGTGCAGACAATATGGAGGCAGTGGTCAGACGAAAGGAAAAGCATATACATACAACAGTTTGGGGATTTGCTCCATGTGACCGAGCTACTGGCCGATACAGATATGCTTGGGGCAGCCATATATTTATGGGAGCCTCGACGGCGGTGCTTTGACTTCAACGACATAGATCTGGTTCCCACAATAGAAGAATACAGAAGATTATTGGACATCCCCGTGGAAAACAAAATGAAGATCTATCTACCTGAGCCCAGAAGGTCATGTCGAAGGGCCTTTGCTGAGATTATGGGAAAGCCAGTATGGGACTCACCGGCGGTCACAACCTACGTTGGGCGAGAATATCTTCCATGGGCAACAATCAAAGAAATAATACAGACTGCAACAGAAGCAGAGGCACACTAACTGCTTACACTAGCTATATATGGGCTAGTCATTTTCCCGAGGATACCAGCCCACATCGATGGGGCAATTGTAGATTTGGTGCAGCAGGTGCTCAAAGGATGTGACCCTACTCCTGCTATCTTGGCCGAAACCATTCGATCTCTTATTTGAGGAGTAAAGGCTCGGGACAGTTCATGGGGTGCCTACCTCTCCTATGTACCTGGTTGCAAGGTCATTTCCCCTGTAGTGTTCATCGTTTTCCTGCTGTTTATCAAGTACCAGCCACAACACTACTAGATCTTCTGCTCAGCAAATGGAGCCTACCAAAAGACTTTGAAAGCTGGAAAAAGAAATTGGAGAACCTCACAGAAGCTGACATTACCTGGACTGCTCTTTGGATACCGGTGGTCTCCATGACATATAGCTGCGGGGACTACAATTGGGTTCCACTTTTAGGTCCCTGGGGAGGAACTGCATATGCACCACTGTAGGTGGGAAGACAAGTGGGACGTCATCAAATTATTCCCGTGCTCTTTGGCATGGAAGAGTGTGACTTCACTTACAGCAGAACCATGCTCACAGAAGAAAGCAAAAAGATGTATCAAGCATGGTCCACACCACACAAGATCCAACCCAACAGCTCAAAACCTGGTGTTTACCCCGCATACATATCTTGGAGAGCACAACACGAGCCACAGCTAACTTCAGACATGAAGGCTATCCTCCAGGAGAATCAGACTTTAAGGCAGCAGATCCAGAGGCTAGAAGCATCTCTAGAAGGAGCTCTTCAAAGGCTGCAGCTGAGGGAAAAACAGATCAAGACCATAATGAAGCAGAGGGAGGAAGCAGGTGAGCGAACACCCCAGAGGAAGAGGCGCCGTGCTACTTAGGAGATGATTGGAAGAGTGCTTTAAGATCATGTAGCACTAGCTTTCATTTTACATGGCATTTCAGCATTGAATGTTTGTATTGTGTGTTTGGTTTGTAATAAAGTTGTTTGTTTTTCTAACCCTCCGTATATACATTCCATGCATACATGCATATCAAATAAAAAAAATCAAATAAAATTTCTCTTGTACCCAGGTGGGTAGCAGCCTCTCTCCAGGATTGCGCACTCTTACAATCTTAGATCCCGGCGCAATCAAATACCTCAACCGCAGCCAATGGCAGAAAAAACAGAGAACAGACTCATGGGGTTGGAACAGTCACAACAAACCATACAAGGGCAAATGTCTGCAATAATGGAAATGCTCACAAAATTGACTGAAGAAAGAGGAAGAATTCCGACCGGGGGAACTACCAATCACCATCAAGAGCAGGGACAGGAGGCCGTTCAGTCACCGAACCTGGCTCCAAGCCAGGCACCCACATACCATCCTGCTATGGCACAACCTCTAACCCCAAATCAAACTCATTTCACTATGCCCGCACCAGGAAATGTAATGGAAGCGGTGGGTTCCCCAGCCCCTCAGGAAAATATTGAGTCTCCCGCTCTACGCCGACTTGAGGAAAGATTGAAAGCCGTAGAAGCCATTGACAGCTATGGTATGACCAGCCCACAAGACTTATGCTTAGTCCCTGGAGTGGTGCTACCGCCAAAATTCAAAATGCCAGATTTTGAAAAGTTCAACGGGACACGATGTCTGAGGACACATCTGGCCATGTATTGTCAAAAGATGGCCGCTTATGCTGGTGAAGACAAGCTCCTCATGCATTGTTTCCAGGAAAGCCTAACCGGGGCATCCCTTCGCTGGTATTTTCAACTGAATGGAAACCGTATTAAGACATGGAAGGAATTAGCTACTTCCTTCTTGGCACAGTACAAACATGTCACCGAGCTGGCGCTGGATCGACTAACCTTGCAGTCTATGGAAAAGGGATCCGAGGAGAATTTCAAAGATTATGCACGAAGATGGAGAGAGGCCGCTGTGGAGGTCTAACCTCCTCTTACCGAAAGAGAACTCACCACTCTTTTTATCAACACACTAAAAGGCGTATACTACGAGAAGTTGATAGGTAACGTCTCCAACAGCTTTGTAGACTTGGTTGCATCTGGTGAACGTGTAGAAAGTGGAATTAAAGGAGGAAAGCTAAAGGGTGATGCGGTTGAGGCATCAAAACGGTTTCAACCACCAGCAAAGAAGAAGGAAAATGAGAGCAACCTGGTATACCAAGCGCACCAGTTAATACAACCAACATTCTACCAAGCGCTAGGGTGCTACAGAGGGTCACCGGTAGCTGCTTATGCTGCACCTGCACCACCTCCCCAATTCATGCCATACTTGCCACAGGGAGGGGTTCCATTTCCATATCCAATGACACCTAATCCGTTTCAACCAAGAGCGCCTTACGCAGAGCAACCAAGGCCAGCAACTCAGGAAGGACCAGGAGCCTCATTCCAAGGACAGGGGCAACCAAGGGCCCCGACCCAGCAAGCAGGAGCGAATCAGGCTTCTCGTCGACCACGACAAGAGTTTGATCCTATTCCAATGACTTATGCGGAATTATACCCCAAGCTCTTAGAGGCAAGGATGGTAACCCCTATACCCTTGGGAGAAATAAAGACTCCTTCCCCAGCCTGGTATAAGCTAGATGCCAGATGTGAGTATCATGCAGGTGGAGCTGGACATGATATTGAGAATTGTATAACATTCAAAAGGAAGGTTCAGGCATTAAAGGATGCAAAATGGCTGGATTTTTCCGCACTGTCTGGGACGCCAAATGTGAACAGCAATCCTCTCCCAGAACACTCCAATAATGTTGCTAGTATCGAAAATGAAGCACGGCTGGAAAGGGTCTCCCAAGTACAAATGGAGAAAACACATTTGTTCACTCTGTTACAGGAACATGGCTATATACTTGCTAAAGACACGCTAAAGGCAGGAAAAGGAACAGATGGGGAAAAACAATGCCCTTATCACAAGATGTCACGAGGACATGACATCGCAGAATGTACTGAATTTTCCGAGGTGATGCAAAAACTCATGGACCAAAGGATGATAGAATTCTCAAGAGGAGGAATGGACAACCAAAGCCACATGATCCAAGAAGACGATTCACACAAATCACCATGGGTGCCAACACCCCTTGTCTTAACTGTTAAGGCTCCAGAGATCCCGCTACTGCCACATGGAATCAAGCCTCTCACTAACCATGCCTCAAGTCTCGTGCCAGACAAGGGGGAGAGAACCAAAATCCCACAACTACCACATGAAATTGCACCCCTCACCATAGGTGTTCCTGCTCCTTTCCCCTATAAAACTGATAAAGGAGTCCCATGGAATTACAGTTGTGAAGTAGTCCAGGGAGCCACCGCAGCAGAGAAGATAACTAGGAGTGGTAAGGCTTATGCCCCTGATATGGCCGACAAAGCAAGGAAGGAAAAAGCTATAGAACCGGACATTGAGACAACGCTGGAGGCAAAAAGAAAGGAGCACCGGTCACCGAAAAAAAGACATTGGAATTCCAAAAATTCATGAAACAAAGCGAGTATAATATTGTGGATCAGCTAAGCCGACAACCGGCTCGCATCTCCTTGCTCTCATTAATGATGGATTCCCAACCTCACCGGGAAGCACTGCTGAAAGTTCTGAGCCATGCCTATGTTCCACCGACCGTCTCAGTGGCAAATGTTGATGGAATCGCTAGTAACCTCATCATGAACAACGTCATTAGCTTTGGAGATGACGAGCTACCAGGAAGGGAAGGGACATATAAAAGCTTTGCACATCACGATCAAATGCAAGGAGCACACCATAGCCCGCGTACTTATTGACAATGGCTCGGCCTTGAACATTATGCCCTTGCATTCTACCAACTTCTAGTCGACGCATCCTATATGCGTCCCTGTACGATGAAGGTACGGGCATTCGATGGAGGAAAGCGTGACGTGGTGGGGACTCTGGATATTCCACTCATGATTGGGCCAACTACTTTTACGGTGGAATTTCAGGTGATGGACATCACGCCATATTACAGCTGTTTGTTGGGAAGACCCTGGATCCACATGGCAGGAGCGGTGCCATCAAGTCTCCACTAGAAGATGAAATTTGTAATGAGGGACCAACTCATCTGCATCTCTGGTGAGACAAGTTTCCTCGTCACCAAACCGGCATCAGTTCCTTATATTGAAAGCAACGAAGATGTGCTAGAATGCTCCTATCGGGCTTTTGAGATGGTGAATGTCGCTTTTGCCCCAGACCACCGTCTCTCGAAGGCAGCAAAAATGGTTGCAGCCACTATGATCAAACAGGGGTACAAACCGGGGCAAGGATTAGGCCTGATAGCTCAAGGGATTCAGAAACCCCTGACCATCCGAGAAAATACCGAAAAGTTTGGGCTAGGCTACGTCCCTACAAAAGCTGACAAACAGAGGGTAGCTATCAAAAAGAAAGAAAGTAGGATGGCAAGGCTGCAAAAAAGGGCAGTTCAAGAAGAAAAGAGAAGCTTTCCCCCCTTGAATGTTACATTCCGGAGTGGAGGGTTCATCCATAAGAGCCAACTTGAGCCCAAGACGGGGACTGTAGCCGTATTGGACACAAATGAGCATGCACCAAGCGAGATGGTTCGGTTAGTGCGAGAGGATCCCAACCAGCCATTGAACAATTGGACCAGCCTGGACCTCCCCATAATGTAATGCTTACGGGTCGCTGAGATTTAATGTATTCTATTTTAATGTACTTTGAAGCTGTGAACATTTGTTTTTCCTTAAACCTTCCAATAAAATGTGTTTTTCAAAATCTTTCATGGTGCATTCCATTCATAACATATGCATATCATATTTGGTTACCAACTTGTCATTCTCTTATAAGCAGGTATCACAATGTCAATGAAAACATAGTATGCGAAAGCGAAAGGAGATGCCAAAGGTTTGACCAAAGTCCAAATTGGGAGCAGCCCGTGTTTGAAGCTGATGAGAATGAGATAGAGGAGACACCTGAACTACCAGGGGAGATTATACGCCTATTGGAAAGGGAAGACCGTTTCTCCATTCCAAGTGAAGACCCAGTAGAAACAGTGAATTTGGGGACGGTTGCCGAACCAAGAGAATTGAGGATGGGATCCTTAATAGCTACCGACGTCAAGAAGCAATTAATTGAGCTGTTAAGGAGCTATATAGATGTTTTTGCATGGTCGTATCAAGATATGCCCGGATTAGACACGGACATAGTGCAGCATCACATACCAGTGAGGCTAGAATGCAAACCAGTTCAGCAGAAATTGAGAAGAATGAGACTAGAAATGATACTGAAGATTAAAGAAGAAGTCAAAAAGCAATGGGATGCAGGTTTCCTAAGTGTCTCCCATTATCCAGAATGGGTGGCCAATGTTGTACCAGTACCGAAAAAAGGAGGCAAAGTACACATGTGTGTCGACTATAGAGATCTGAACTGGGCCAGTCCGAAAGACAACTTCCCGCTCCCTCATATTGATACCTTGGTGGATAATACAGCAAAACATGCCCTATTCTCCTTCATGGATGGTTTCTCGGGCTATAATCAAATTCGTATGGCCCCCGAACACAAAGAGAGGACCACATTCACGACACTTTGGGGCACTTTTTGCTATAATGTGATGCCTTTTGGCCTGAGGAACGCAGGGGCAACATATCAGCGAGCCATGGTGACCCTATTCCACGACATGATGCATAAGGAAGTCGAAGTATATGTGGACGACATGATAGCCAAATCACGAAGCACTAAAGATCATATCGAAGTACTCCGCAAGCTCTTCAATAGGCTATGGAAATATCAGCTGAAATTTAACCCCGAAAAGTGCACTTTCGGAGCCATGTCGGGAAAACTGTTGGGTTTTATTGTGAGCCAAAAAGGAGTTGAAATCGATCCAGATAAAGTTCGAGCTATCCAAGAGATGCCGCCACCATGGACCATCAAGGAGGTTAGAGGATTCGTAGGGCGACTGAAATACATTGCCCGATTTATTTCCCAATTGACAGCCACCTGTGAACCCATTTTCAAGACTTTACAAAAGAATAACCCAGAAATTTGGAATGACAAGTGTCAAGAAGCTTTCGACAAGATCAAACAATATCTGTCTAATCCACCTATTTTGGTCCCACCAGTACCGGATAGACCTCTGATCTTATACTTGACTGGTCAGGAGTCAGCGATGGGTTGTGTCTTGGGGCAACACGATTCTACAGGCAAGAAGGAGCAGGCCATTTATTACCTCAGCAAGAAGTTCACCATCAATGAAGAAAACTACACACCCTTGGAGAAAACGTGTTGTGCCCTTGTTTGGATAACAAGACGATTGAGGCAATACACTCTTTATCATACCACATGGCTGATTTCGAGGCATGATCCACTCAAATATCTCTTGGAAAAACCATCCATTTCTGGAAGAATCGCCAAATGGCAGTTGATCCTATCGGAGTACGATATCATTTACGTACCTCAAAAAGCCATAAAAGGAAGTGCAATAGCCGACTGTCTGGCAGACAGAGCATTAGAAGATTACGAGCCCATGACTATTGGCTTCCCAGACGAGCACATCAATGTCATTTCGGCCGAAGTATCAGACATATGGACGATGTGGTTCGATGGAGCCTCCAGTCTCTTAGGTCACGGTGTTGGGGCCATCCTGATATCCCCAAAAGGCGGACATTTCCCCATGGCGGCAAAGCTAACCTTCCCTTATACAAACAATGTAGCAGAATATGAGGCTTGTGTGATGGGACTTCAAGAAGCCATTAACAAAGGAATCAAAAAATTACGAGTGTTCGGCGATTCGGCACTCATCATTTTTCAAGTAAGGGGTGAATGGGAGACTCAAAACCACAAATTAATCCCATATCGGAAGCACATTGCGAGTTAGCCGAACAATTCGAAGACATCACGTTGGAGCATATGCCCAGGGAATACAATCAGCTCCCTGACGCGCTGGCAACTCTAGCCTCCCTCCTTCGGCTAGACACAAAGTTGGAAGTTCAGTCTTTTGATATCCGCATACAAGATGCTCCTGCACATTGCATGGCCATTGACGAAAATACCGAAGAAAAGCCTTGGTACAATGATATCAAACAATACTTGCTTAAACAAGAGTATCCAACTGAGGCCTCTAAGTCTGATAAAAGAAATATCCGAAGGTCAGCATCCAACTATTATCTTGATGGCTCGATTCTGTACAAGAGAAACCATGACATGGTGTTATTGCGGTGTGTGGCAAAAGAAGAATCGACACAAATAATGAAAGAAGTGCACGAAGGGGAATGTGGTTCACATGCAAACGGACATGCATTAACAAGACAAATCATGCGAATGGGCTATTGTTGGGTCACCATGGAAAAAGATTGCATTGCATATGTGCGCAAATGCCTCAAGTGTCAAATTTATGGCGATAAGATCCAAATACCGCCGTCCAAACTACACGTGATGGTTTCCAGTGGCCGTTCTCGCTTTGGGGCATTGACGTTATCGGGCCAATATCTCCAAAAGATTCTAATGGTCATCGTTTCATTTTGGTAGCCATTGATTACTTCACCAAGTGGGTAGAAGCAGCATCATATGCTAATGTCACACGGGCTGTCGTACTACGATTTATGCGGAACAACATCATATGCCGATATGGGCTTCCCGAGCATATCATAACGGACAATGCTGCCAATTTAAACAGTCGAATGATAGGGAGGTTGTGTGAAACATACAAAATTCAACACCGCAACTCAACCCCCTATCGCTCAAAGATGAATGGAGCAGTCGAGGCCGCCAACAAGAACATCAAGAACATTATCAGAAAAATGACTGAAACATACAAAGATTGGCACGAGAAGCTACCATATGCTTTGCATGCTTATCGTATCTCAGTGCGTACATCGACCAGGGCAACTCCATTTTCTTTGGTCTACGGCATGGAAGCAGTTCTACCGGTCGAAGTGGAGATACCTTCCCTCCAAGTACTTAAGGACACTCAGCTCGAAGAAGCAGAATGGGCCCAAAGTCGTTATGAGCAGTTGAATTTAATTGAGGGCAAGCGCTTGGCAGCAGTTTGCAGAGGACAGTTGTATCAACAGAGAATGATGAACAATTATAATAAAAAGGTGAAGCCCAGAAGCTTTCAAGAGGGTGATCTTGTCCTTAAGAAGATCTTGCCAATCCAGCATGACCATCGAGGCAAGTGGACTCCCAATTATGAAGGCCCATATGTCGTGAAAAAAGCATTCTCGGGAGGCGCATTGATCTTTGCCAAAATGGACGGAGATGAGCTTCCTAATCCAGTGAATAGTGACGCCGTCAAAAAATTCTATGCTTAACTCTCATACCTCCCAACAAGATTCTCATTCCTGTAATGAGAGGACTTGGTGAAAACCCGAAAGGGCACCAAGGGTAAAATACAAAGCTCCAACAAAAGACAAAAGAAAACAAAGGCGGACTTGGTGAAAACCTGAAAGGGCACCAAGGGTAAAATACAAAGCCAACAATAAATTTTGAAGGGTGAAACCAGTCATAAACTGAAAGGATCAGGACCATAACAAATAGGGTCCGTTGCAAGCAGTAAAGACAACATCATCCAAAAACAGCGACTGCAAACAGTGGAAGACTTGGTCAAACCTGCAGCACGCTCGAATCAAATTTGTACATTATACTTTTAAAGACTTGTGATTCTGTTTATCGGATTATAACAATAGGACACTTTTTATGATATAAATATGTTTTGTGGAATTAAACCAGCAAAAATCTTTTTTATCTCCTTAATCATGTTACATCGTCTTCATTTCACATTTAAGTAGAACATCTTAAATCTCCAGTAAAGCTCTTCTAGCATTGCCTTATGAGTAGGGCCAAGCTCAAAATCCCCAAACAACTTAACACCCTCAACTCGGAGTACTCATATCTCCACAGAATATCACTATCCCCAGAGAAGCCATCAAGTCAAGCTCCCTAATATGGCGGAGCTCAATTTAACAGATCATGCACAAAAGAGAGTTCCCCAGTGTCATCACCGGATTTCGTCCGGGGAGGGGAAACCCGCTTTCGGGGATGCGATCCTCCCACCCTTCACTCGAATCGTGATGAAAAAAACACAGAGTCGCCACCAACCGTTTTTGGGGTGCGGTTGGTCACCTAAAAGGAATTTGATCTAAGCTGCTAGGGATGGGCTCGGGAGTTGGTTACGCATGGGGAAGGGCTAGCACCCCCACGACGCCCTTTCGGTACCTATCTTAGGAGTTTGGAGATTTCTAACTTATTTTAACTATTTGCTTAAAATGTGATTGGTTTAAAGGTGAGGTAAAATTTACATTCGTCCTAAAAGTCTATTTTTATTTTTCTAAGTCATTTAAAGTTATAATTAAATTTAATTTGTCCTAGCAATTTAATTTTTCTTATTTCTGTTTCTAAACTACTTATTTGAAATTGAATAGAATATCTAATTAATCCTATGGTTTAGTTAGCATCTAAGTTATTTAAAGAAGCCTAAGAAATGATTAATTTCTAAGTTGCACGCTAATGTAAAGGTATGCTAAAAAACCCAAGACTTAAATTCGTATTTAAAAGATCAAGTTTAAAAGCATAAATGTTTGAGTTTTTATTTATTTATTTATTTATTTTTATGAGAAAACACTTTTTTCCTTTTTAGAATTTTTATTTTTTTATTTTATTTTTTATTTTTTTTTAATTTTTTTTATGTTGAAAAATTCCAAATGTTTAAAAATCCCAAGTGTTTAAAAATTCTAAATGTTTAAAAATCCCATGTTTTTAAAATCTCAAGTGTTTAAAAGAATTATTATTATGAAAAGTTTTTGTTTTGGAAAATGTTTAAGTAAAATGTGTTTTTTGTTTTTTTGTTTTTGTTTTTTTTGGTTTTTTGTTTTTGTTTTTTTTAATATTAAACAAAATGCATAAATAATTAAAAATTAACACAAGTGGTGTGTGTGATTATGGCATTCACCAATCAAAGAAAATAAGCTCACCTTTTTTTTTCTTCTCTTTTTTTCTTTTTTCTTTCACTTTTTTGATAGTTATGTACATATACACAAAGAAAAATAACGAAGGACCTTTATACATCTCAAAGTGTAATCCTAATGTAATCCAGGAAAAGAAAAAAAGAAAGATAGAAAAATGAAACAAAGTCATTAGGAAAAAGCAAAAAAACAAAAACAAAACAAATATTACAATCTTCTGCAAAATAAAGGTAAGAGGAAAAACAAAATAACCACTGTCCCAAAACATGTGACTAAATGTAACGGGCAAAATGTGAAGAGTGCAACATCTATCAGGCATTAACAAGCATAGAGCAGTATGGAAAAAGCATCAACATGGCAGCAAAACGTGAGACAGACTCAACACCCAAAGCAGAACTTATACACGGTTTCAAAACGGGCCAGTGTGGCCAAAATCATATACCATGGCAGAACCAAATCCAGTAGAAAAGAAACAACACATTAAAAAGAAAACCCAATGGAATGTAGAAAACAAGGAACAAAACTAACTTGGAAAGTACAGGCATCAACATACCAACTTTGACAAGCACGTGGATATCAGAAACAGATCATAGGTACTAACGTAATCGCAAAACAAGCTTGAAAAGCCCATAATCAAAATCAAGTTAACAATCCCAGAGAAAACGTTGCAATAGAGACAGTGTTATGATCATGCAAGAATAAAACAAAACCGATTATTGACAAAACGTTGGGGGAAGAACAGAACAAAACCAGGAGCATGTATTTTATACCCTGAACAAAATAAAAGCAGGAACAAGGTCAACCAAAGGTCATAACAAATAATCAGCAGTAGTAATAGAGCAAAATCGAAACGAAAATAAAATGCAGACAAATGAATCAAAACAATACGCGAACACAGCTTCCTCCCTTGATCCAAGAACTGGAATACCTCCTTTGATCCTTCTTTGCTTGCTCTTTAGCCTCACGAACTTAACTGACCTCTTCTGGTTTCTTTGGGCGCTGGTCGACAGTAGAATTGAAGGGTCCAGGGTGGTGAAGGCTGCGGCGAGAGGAGTTTCATGGTCGAAGGCAGTGCCGGCAGGGAGCGAGGGCTCTGGGTGCGATTGGCGGTGTCGTCGAGGAAAGGAGGACCGCGGGTCGGTCCTGGTTAGATCTGTTGTAGGGGCGATTGGTGTTAATGGTAGGGGCCACTGGCTATGATGCTACTGGGTCGGCGCGCACAGGGGGTATGGCAGCGCCGTGGTGAAGAGGACCATGTAGGAGGAGGGTGAAACGATGGTGGCCAATGGTATGAGGTGGCGGCGGCGGAAGGGGCTTGCGCGTGTTGTGGCTAAACGGGATCCGCTGGTGTCGGGGAGGGGAAGAAGTGGCGGCGATGTCAACAAGGGCGGCTGCTCAGGGCATGATTGGATGGGGGAAGCAAGGACGACGGTCGGAGGTTTGTTTTTCCGGCCGAGAGACTTTCTGGAGAAGTGGAGGTATAAGGCGATGAAGGTTTGTAATTAGGTTTTTTTTCTTTTTGTTTCTTGACAGCCTCCCTCGTGAATGGTTTTTGGGTGGCTTTTAAAGGATGGGAAAGGATGAGGTTCAGCCGCAATTGGTCGTGGGTTCTGGCGAGATGGTGGAAGCTCACAGGTTGATGCTGTAGGTGAGGCAGGGTCGGCTGGTTGTAGGTTTGCAGACGGCGGTGGTAGCCATGGCAGGAGGGAAAGCCGAATTGGGAAGTGCAGAGGAAGAAGAGAACGGGAAAGGAGAAGGCAGTGATGCCCAAAGCAGATCTACACCTTGCTTCTGCGCCAGAGGACAGTGACGAGACACGTGAGGGAGAGAGAAAGGGTAATCGTTTTTTTGTTTTTGTGGTGCAGATTTTTTGTTTTTTTATTTATTTATTTTGTTTTGTTTTTGTTTTTGTTTTTGTTTTTGTTTTTGTTTTTAAATCAAACCAATGGGGAGATGACACGTGGGCTAGGTTAAGCGGGAAAGAGGAAAAGATGGCGGCTAGGGTTTTAAAATTTTCAATTGGTTAGTTTTTTAACTGATGTTTTTAAGTTTGCGAGTCGGCAAGGAAACTCGGGTTTCAAAAAATCATAAAAAAATATTTTTGGACTCGGAGCGTCACAACGTGCGACCCCGTGTCATTTTTATTTGAAAATGAATTCTTTTGTATGCTAGATCCGCACCGCGTGTCCCGAAACTGTCTTATTACAGAAAAATATATTTTTTGATTTTTTTGAAAAATGTTCCGGTGGAGAATATATGCAATATATATATCAAAATTCTCGAAACAATGAGTATAATAAGAAAATGAGGTTCGTGACCTGATCCGGAGTGCCATTTTGAAGGGCGATTGTCATTTGATCGCCGTTAGCGGTCCGAACACAGTTTTGACTATAACTTCTTCGTTTGACTTCGAAATTGAGCGCAGTCGAAGGCGTTAATCTTCAAATTTGATTTTTTATCGCCCGAAACTTGCTCTTTGGAATTTGAAAATCCTTTTAAAGTCTTTGAAATTGCGCGTTCAAATCAACGATCACGTCTCTTTATTTAACTATACAAGCTGATTAAGAAATAGAAAAGAAGTATAAAGTGGAAAATGAATGTGTATGTCCAACCCGGACAAAATGAGGTCCAACAGCTGCCCCTCTTTGTACATTGTTTGTGTACAAACGGTGCACAAAGATAAACTGGACTTGTTTGGACGGGTTAGACCACTTACCTGGCTCACCTGATGCCAAAGGAAGGTCGGTCTGTCCCCAAGAAATGGAAAGAAGCTCATAAGGTTAGTGGAAATTGAATAAGGCTGAAAAGGCATTTAAGGTTTGATTGAAGTTAAAGGCATCTAGGGCCAAACAATGATAAAAAAGGCAGCTAAGGCCTAACAGAAAAATTAAGAAGGCATCTAGGGCCTAAGAGAATTGAAAAGACAAGGTGGGATAGATGCAAGAGAACTGCCTGCGGATTTCCCAAACAGAGAAAATGAAAAGGATAAGTGCGGGGGAACCGCTCCGGACTTCCCAAAAGTAAATTTAAAGAGCGAGGATAGGTACCGGGGACTTGCCAGGTGGACTTCTGAAAGGGTTAAAAAGAAAGGATGAGATAGGTGCGGGGGAACCGCCTGCGGACTTCCTAAAAGTAAATTTAAAGACTGAGGATAGGTACCGGGGACCTGCCGGTGGACTTCCTCTAAGGTTGAGAGGGACTGAAATGACATCTAGGGCCTGGAAAGAAGTCAATGATTGCTGAAGAAATTTTCTAATGACTCAATGTGGGCTCCCTCTACGAGTTCACTCAATGAGATCGCTCTACGAGGTTACCTGAAAAGAATAAGATGTGTATTTGATTGTCATGGATGCTTCTATGGCCTGGGAAATTATAATGAGTAACTTCTATGATTGAACAACAGAAGCCTTTAGAGCTTGGTTATTTTGGGAAGCTTGTTGAGGATGATCTCTTGGGATCTTCAGAGGTGACGACATTCCTGAAATTAAAGAAAATGATAAATGTATGCAAGTGATGCATGGAATACAATTATCCTATGGGGTGCATGTCTAGGATGCATGATGAATTTTATATTAAAAGGGAGCTTAAACCGCTAGGGGATTTGGTGCTGCTGGAATTCAACTGGACTTGCTGTGGAATGAGATTCAGATATCATCTGGACAACTCTTTTGTCAAATGTGCTCCGGTCACTGGAGAGGCTCGCTTGATTTCCAATAACTTTTCCTTGAGGTGAGGGGTAGGTTCATTCAGTCGGGGGACCCATTCTTGCTTGGTCGGGGTATTCTTGCTGAGTGACACCCTAGGAAACTCAGTTGGGGCATAAGCATTTTGTTAAAAGCAACGCACACAAGGCTGTTGAATTTCAAAAATAAAGGTTTGTTGAAAATGATTTTTTTTTTAAACATGAATATGCAATGTAGAATCATACTTGTTTGCTTGCTTGAGAGAGGCAAAAGACAAGGAAACAAAAGACGGCCTCTCTTCATTTTAAACAATCAAAATTTGTCTCAAAATGCTCAAAGCGAGAAATGAACTTATCTTTCGGTGCGAAGGAACCCCTCGGTGTCAAATGCCCCCTGTTTGAAGTGAATGTTGCTTCTCTTGAGTCTTGTCCTTTGATTTCAATGGTAATTGCTCCTTGATCATCCTTTTGACTTCGACTAAGCCTAGATTCTTTGTTCGGTATGCCCTCGTTGGGCTTATTACCCATGTCAAGAGAGTAAACAAGTAATAATGGACATTGCATGCAAAATATGAGTAAATCAACTTAGTTTAAAAAGACAGACTTGATTGTTTTTCACAAATTCCAAACAAAGGAACAAAGTTCCAAAACTCCAAAGAGCAGGCAAAATGGAAAACAGGTTTCATAAAAACCAAACACAAAAAGAAGAAGTTTGAAACTCCCAAAGAGTTTCCTAGGTTATCACAAAATTTACTCCTCCTTATTATTCCAGTGACATCCACATTCACTAGTTGGAATGCTCTGGTAGCGGGTTAGAATCGACATTCGGTGCACTAGCCTGCTTTGAGAAATCCAGCCATTTGGAATTGATCAGATGTTGGACCTTCTTCTCAAAGGAAATGCAACCCTCAATATTGTGACCAACTCCATTATTGTGATAGGCGCAGCGGGCATCTGCTTTGTACCATGCTGGGTAAGGTTGCTTCACTTCTCCCATAGGTATAGGGCTCACCATGCCGGCTTTCAAAAGCTGGGGATATAACTCGGTGTAGGTAATGGGAATTGGATCAAATTCTAGTTTAATCCTGTTGGAAGCTTGATTCAGCCTAACAGACGTCTGTTGGGGCCCTGGTTGCATTGACGGAGGAGGGCTGGGGGAAAAGGGCTAGGGCCCCCTCTTGGTGGTTGATATGTTGGGAATTGGGGGGCCGGGGCTGCATAGGCCGTGAATGGAGGTGACCCCGCACAAAATCAGGTGTAGGGAAAAAAAACCTGGATACGCTCCAAAGCCTCCTTGAGGTATGGGAGGATTCTCGCCAAACTAACCGAGTATCGCCTTCCTTTTCTTTCCTCCCAGGTGGAGACTTCTTTGGTGGATCGGGTGTATCTCCATGAAGCTTCCTTCCATAATACCATCTTCTATACGTTCCCCAAAAGTCACCAGTGCCATGCGGGTTACTAGATACATTACCAATTAGCTTCTCATAGTATACCCCTTTCAAAGTTTTGATAAACATTGTAGTCGGCTCCTTTTTAGTCAATGGGGTTGAACTTCCATGCTGCTTCCCTCCACCTTCTAGCATAAATTTTAAAGCTCTCATTAACCCCTTTTTCAAAAGCCAACAGTCTAACTTTATCCAGTTCTAGCTCCGTGACATGCTTGTCTTGTGTTAAGAATCTTGTTGCGAGATCTCTCCAGTCCTGATATGACTTCCATCCATTGAATATACCATCGGAGTGGTGCACCGGTCGATGTAAAGACTCGTATTTGGGTAGTCTTGAGAGATAGTCATTCTATGGGAATGTAACTATCGGGACGGTAGTGTAGCCGTCAATGTGAGCATTTTGATGGTATCTTGGGCCCAATTTGAGTCGGGGCCCCGTTTGACTCGATTGTTGACTTTTCGGGTCTATTGGTTGACTTTGCGTTTGAGCGGTCATTTGGGTGTACTAATATCGTGTAGTATTGTGCTCGTCATTTCGAGCGTTTTGACCGTAGTTTGACTCAATTTGGAGTTCGGGACCTTGGAGGTTAATTATTGGTAGGTCAATGGTTGACTAGGTCGATTGGTAGCAAAAATATAAATAGGGGAAAGAGAGCTTCCACGTTACGTTTTAGCATTTCCGCATCTCGTTGGAGAGCTTGAGAGAGAAAGAGAGAAGGAAGCTTGGAGGGCTTGGCGATTTGGGGCGTTTTGAGCTCGTTCAAGCATCAAGAATCATTCCAGGTAGGTGTTCCACCGATTCTTCACCCTTTTCTTCTGTTTTTTTGGATTAACATGTAAGAATTTGATGAAATCATGCAAATTCGTGTTGAACCCTAGAATTTGGGGAAAAACCAATTTTGGGTTGAATCTTGTATTTAAATGCGTTCGAGGGGTAAGACGTGATTTAAAACCTAATATATAGTATTAGGCATGAGTTTTATGAGATTCCGGGTTGAATCCGGACTAGAAACAGGTGAAAAACGATGATGAACGAGAATCGTCGTGAATTGGGTAGAGAACAACCATGAGATCGACTGGAAATTGAAAATTTCGAATGTGAAATTTTCGAGTATCGTTCGAAGGTTCGAAGGTAGGTTCGATGTAGTGTAATTTCGAGTGTCGAATGTGCAATTTTCGAGTATCGTTTGAAGGTTGAAGGTACTTGAAGGGAGTTTCGAACGCGATTCATGGGTACTTCGAAGGTAGTTTTCGAAGGTAGTTCGAGTGTAGGTTCGAGTCGAAGGCGGTTCGAAAAGAGATTCGAAATGCGGATTCGAAAATGTAGTTTCATGGCAGATTCGAAATACAGTTTGACTGGACTGGACCTATTTACATTGCATAAGTATTATACTTAAGTTACAATGTAAATAACGAAATACCCCCCATTTGGATTCAAAGAAAAATACTAGAAAAATTAATTCCCACTATTTCAAAATGTGAAAATTGGGTTTTAGTGTAAAATTTCGGAAAAACCCAAAAGTTCGTAGTGGTGAATTTTTGGAAAGTGGGGTTAGACGTCTCGAAAAATCCCCAAAAATCAGATTATCTTATTTATGCTATGGGAACCCAATGCGGGACTTTTAATTTCAAGAAAATAGTCGCTATGGGTACTTCCTTCATAAATCAAGGATTGAGGATTTACTTGGAAGATCGGCTACGGTTCCAAAGGAAATGTTGAGAATGACATGTCATACTAATGTTAGTATGTTGGTGTGAGGTATTAGGGCATGGACTCCGTGACTTGTTTGGGTTCTCACCGTGATGCACCGATGGTGCGATGTGGTTGACATGGCAAGCATATGCACCGATGGCAGGCCGGTGTGGCGACCGTGTCCGGGCATATAAGCGCTGTGGTAGGGCTGAGTGCCCTGAGCTGGGATCCTGTTGAGGATCGTGGACAAGCTGTCCGTGTGGGCAAGCTAGGTCCTGATGTTTGTTTGCGGTGAGTCTCGATGATTGTGCACACTACACGGTGCACGAGTACACCGAGCATATAGTATAGACTTATATGTGTTGCATGATGTGGAGTGTTAGGGTCACCTCTCGAGCTTGTCGCTCACCCCTACTTGTTGTTTACCTTTTTCAAGTGTGACCCGAGACTAGTGGAGGACTTTCTTCCGAAGGACGTGCCCACTACTCCGATGTATGATCTGATCGATTATTGCGTATTGTGTATTGTATTATGTTTGTATCTCGGACATGAGTCCGTGGACGATTATATTTGCATACTGTTGGTGATGTGATGTCCGTATGACTTGTTTGGCTTATTGTATGCATGATGATGTATGGGAAAGTACGGGATTACCCTTGATGTATTATTCTATTGGGTTTTAATTTTTGAGAAAAAACCCACTGTTTTTTTTTTTTTTTTTTTAATCATTAACCCTTCCCCTTCGGGCAGGGGAAAGGGAACGTCTTTTCCCTTTTCCCTTCCCACGGGTTTGGGGGTTGAAAACTTTTTTTAAAAGAATATAAAAGAGTTTATCATCATTGGCGTGAGCGGCCATCTTCTTACAGTACATGGTGATGTGTGTTTTGGGGCATTGAGATCCATTAAACTTTTCAAAGTCAGGTACCTTGAATTTTGGTGGCAGAACAATTCCAGGAACTAGGCACAAATCTTGAGGACTGATCAACCCATAAACTTCTGTTCCTTCCACTGCCTTCAATCTTTCTTCCAGTTTCTTCATTGACAACGCCTGATCCTCCTCTTGAGGTAAAGGAGGCTCCATTGCTTCAGCCATATTTACTGGAGTAGGTGAAGTAAATTGGGCTTGATTAGAGGGTTCGGGATTTATATTGGCTGGACCAAATCCTTATGGGGGTACTAGTATGAAATTAGGACGCGGTGATGCTTCTTGTGCTTTCCTTGGAGACTGGTTAGTAGTTGCCTCAGTAGAACCCCTATCCTTTTCGGTTGCCATCTTGCTCAACATTTCCATCATGGTCTTCATCTGATTCTGAAGTTCTTGTTGGCCTTGCTCTAAACTAGCAAATCTATTTTCAGTTTGTTCGCCATTGAGGTGATTGGTTGTTGACGTCGGGATCTTAAGTTGTATTGGTGCGCAATGTTGACTTCTGAAAGAGTGAAATGCGGTAAGCTCCCTTTTTTTTTATGCTAAAGGCATGCATGAATGTAAGAATGTGTATGAGAGATTTAAATACCTATCTTCTTAGAGTGATGCATGAAGTATGTTATGAGTCCTAAAGGTTTGTATTATTTACATGATTTCCCCTTTTTTGTCACTCTCTTTTTTTGTCTTTCTTTTTCTGGTTATGAAATGCATGAACACATATAAATTAATGAAGACTAGTATCAACTATCCCTAAACTAAGTAATGAATGCTTAAATGTACACCAAAATTTATGTTCGGTATTTATGTCCTAAGAGTATATGAACAATTGTATGAATGAAGACTGAATTAAAAGATAAGGTTAGCAAAAAGAAAATACAATAATACAAAGTTAGTAAAAAGAATAATAATATACATCAAGCAAAACAAGAATTAATAAAATATACAAACAATTACAACAAAAATATTTACAGGACAATATACAACAAGAGAGTAATAATAAAATAATATGGTATAATATGAATGTACCTACTCTCCAAAAGGGATGCTAAAATGATCAAACAATATGTGGATCAATGCCCCTAATGAGCTTTTACTACTAAACCTATCTTATTCGTCGGTCCCCAAGCTACCTCAATAGAGGGCTCCGTACACCATGGGATTTACCAGAGGGGGGCCTTAGAAGGACGAGCCTTAAAAGGACCTCTAGCTTGAGTTGAGGAGTCCGGGGTCCCTTTGCGGATAATGATCAACGCGCAAGGCACCCTAATAAACCTCGCTAACCTAATTTATGACAAAAACCCGGGTATAGGGTTATGCATGAATGCAACAGTTAGGAAAAGCGATAAAATATGACTATGATGGCATCAAAGCGTGTAAATCAAAACTTATCATGCAATGACGATTAAGCGTAGTAAATAAATCAATTAAATAAAGAATAAATAAATAATGAAAGAATAAAAACAATCTAAAACAAAGAATAAACCTCCTAATCCTAATCCTAGGCCTAACTCTCCAACAGTCCCCAGCGGAGTCGCCAGCTGTCATCACCGGATTTCATCCGGGGAGGGGAAACCCGCTTTCGGGGATGCGATCCTCCCACCCTTCACTCGAATGGTGATGAAAAAAACACAGAGTCGCCACCAACCGTTTTTGGGGTGCGGTTGGTCACCTAAAAGGAATTTGATCTAAGCTGCTAAGGACGGGCTCGGGAGTTGGTTACGCATGGGGAAGGGCTAGTACCCCCACGACGCCCTTTCGGTACCTGTCTTAGGAGTTTGGAGATTTCTAACTTATTTTAACTATTTGCTTAAAATGTGATTGGTTTAAAGGTGAGGTAAAATTTACATTCGTCCTAAAAGTCTATTTTTATTTTTCTAAGTCATTTAAAGTTATAATTAAATCTAATTTGTCCTAGCAATTTAATTTTTCTTATTTCTGTTTCTAAACTACTTATTTGAAATTGAATAGAATATCTAATTAATCCTATGGTTTAGTTAGCATCTAAGTTATTTAAAGAAGCCTAAGAAATGATTAATTTCTAAGTTGCACGCTAATGTAAAGGTATGTTAAAAAACCCAAGACTTAAATTCGTATTTAAAAGATCAAGTTTAAAAGCATAAATGCTTGAGTTTTTATTTATTTATTTATTTATTTTTATGAGAAAACACTTTTTTCCTTTTTAGAATTTTTATTTTTTTATTTTTTTATTTTTTTTATTTTTTTATTTTTTATTTTTTTTTTATGTTTAAAAATTCCAAATGTTTAAAAATCCCAAGTGTTTAAAAATTCTAAATGTTTAAAAATCCCATGTTTTTAAAATCTTAAGTGTTTAAAAGAATTATTATTATGAAAAGTTTTTGTTTTGGAAAATGTTTAAGTAAAATGTGTTTTTTGTTTTTTTGTTTTTGTTTTTTTGTTTTTGTTTTTTTTTTTTTTTTAATATTAAACAAAATGCATAAATAATTAAAAATTAACACAAGTGGTGTGTGTGATTGTGGCATTCACCAATCAAAGAAAATAAGCTCACCTTTTTTTTTTTCTTTCTTTTTTTTTCTTCTTTTTTTTTTTCTTTCACTATTTTGATAGTTATGTACATATACACAAAGAAAAATCACAAAGGACCTTTATACATCTCAAAGTGTAATCCTAATGTAATCCAGGAAAAGAAAAAAAGAAAGATAGAAAAATGAAACAAAGTCATTAGGAAAAAGCAAAAAAAACAAAAACAAAACAAATATTACAATCTTCTGCAAAATAAAGGTAAGAGGAAAAACAAAATAACCACTGTCCCAAAACATGTGACTAAATGTAACGGGCAAAATGTGAAGAGTGCAACATCTATCAGGCATTAACAAGCATAGAGCAGTGTGGAAAAAGCATCAACATGGCAGCAAAACGTGAGACAGACTCAACACCCAAAGCAGAACTTATACACAGTTTCAAAACGGGCCAGTGTGGCCAAAATCATATACCATGGCGGAACCAAATCTAGTAGAAAAGAAACAACACATTAAAAAGAAAACCCAATGGAATGTAGAAAACAGGGAACAAAACTAACTTGGAAAGCACAGGCATCAACATACCAACTTTGACAAGCACGTGGATATCAGAAACAGATCATAGGTACTAATGTAATCGCAAAACAAGCTTGAAAAGCCCATAATCAAAATCAAGTTAACAATCCCAGAGAAAACGTTGGAATAGAGACAGTGTTATGATCATGCAAGAATAAAACAAAACTGATTATTGACAAAACGTTGGGGGAAGAACAGAACAAAACCAGGAGCATGTATTTTATACCCAGAACAAAATAAAAGCAGGAACAAGGTCAACCAAAGGTCATAACAAATAATCAGCAGTAGTAATAGAGCAAAATCAAAACGAAAATAAAACGCAGACAAACGAATCAAAACAATACGCGAACACAGCTTCCTCCCTTGATCCAAGAACTGGAATACCTCCTTTGATCCTTCTTTGCTTGCTCTTTAGCCTCACGAACTCGACTGACCACTTCTGGTTTCTTTGGGCACTGGTCGACAGTAGAATTGAAGGGTGCAGGGTGGTGAAGGCCTCGTGGGATGCGCGGTTTAGTCAAGGCTGCGGCGAGAGGAGTTTCATGGTCGAAGGCAGTGCCGGCAGGGAGCGAGGGCTCTGGGTGCGATTGGCGGTGTCGTCGAGGAAAGGAGGACCGCGGGTCGGTCCTGGTTAGATCTGTTGTAGGGGCGATTGGTGTTGATGGCAGGGGCCACTGGCTATGATGCTACTGGGTCGGCGCCCACTGGGGGTATGGCAGCGCCGTGGTGAAGAGGACCATGTAGGAGGAGGGTGAAACGATGGTGGCCAATGGTATGAGGTGGCGGCAGCGGAAGGGGCTTGCGCGTGTTGTGGCTAAACGGGATCCGCTGGTGTCGGGGAGGGGAAGAAGTGGCGGCGATGTCAGCAAGGGCGGCTGCTCAGGGCATGATTGGACGGGGGAAGCAAGGACGACGGTCGGAGGTTTGTTTTTCCGGCCGGGAGACTTTCTGGAGAAGTGGAGGTATAAGGCGATGAACGTTTGTAATTAGGTTTTTTTTCTTTTTGTTTCCTGAGAGCCTCCCTCGTGAATGGTTTTTGGGTGGTTTTTAAAGGATGGGAAAGGATGAGGTTCAGCAGCGATTGGTCGTGGGTTCTGGCGAGATGGTGGAAGCTCACGGGTTGATGCTGTAGGTGAGGCAGGGTCGGCTGGTTGTAGGTTTGCAGACGGCAGTGGTAGCCATGGCAGGAGGGAAAGCCGAATTGGGAAGTGCAGAGGAAGAAGAGAAGGGGAAAGGAGAAGGCGGCGATGCCCAAAGCAGATCTGCACCTTGCTTCTGCGCCAGAGGACAGTGACGAGACGCGTGAGGGAGAGAAAAAGGGTAATCGTTTTTTTGTTTTTGTGGTGCAGATTTTTTGTTTTTTTATTTATTTATTTTGTTTTGTTTTGTTTTTGTTTTTGTTTTTGTTTTTGTTTTTAAATCAAACCAATGGGGAGATGACACGTGGGCTAGGTTAAGCGGGAAAGAGGAAAAGATGGCGGCTAGGGTTTTAAAATTTTCAATTGGTTAGTTTTTTAACTGATGTTTTTAAGTTTGCGAGTCGGCAAGGAAACTCGGGTTTCAAAAAATCATAAAAAAATATTTTTGGACTCGGAGCGTCACAACGAGCGACCCCATGTCATTTTTATTTGAAAATGAATTCTTTTGTATGCCAGATCCGCACCGCATGTCCCGAAACTGTCTTATTACAGAAAAATATATTTTTTGATTTTTTTGAAAAATGTTCCGGTGGAGAATATATGCAATATATATATCAAAATTCTCGAAACAATGAGTATAATAAGAAAATGAGATTCATGACCTGATCCGGAGTGCCATTTTGAAGGGCGATTGTCATTTGACCGTCGTTAGGGGTCCGAACACAGTTTTGACTATAACTTCTTCGTTTGACTTCGAAATTGAGCGCAGTCGAAGGCGTTGATCTTCAAATTTGATTTTTTATCGCCTGAAACTTGCTCTTTGGCATTTGAAAATCCTTTTAAAGAAGTCTTTGAAATTGCGCGTTTAAACCAACGGTCACGTCTCTTTATTTAACTGTACAAGCTGATTAACAAATAGAAAAGAAGTATAAAGTGGAAAATGAATGTGTATGTCTAACCCGGACAAAATGAGGTCCAACACCCAGCAAAGACCGGATGGACTCTCCATCCAAAGAAAACATTGTTCCCCAACAAGTTGAATGTTAGCCAACCGCTCCAACAACGGCCAAACCCTCAGTGATACATCACATGGCATCCAATGCATACATCACATTGCATCACATTGCATCATATTTCACCACAAGTTGAGGTTTATGCGTCCCCGCATGCAGCACATTGTAGTCCATGCATCATTTCCATACATTCAGCATACTCTGTGATTTCAGGAATGTTGCCACCTCTAAAGATCCTAGGAGCATACTCAGCAAGCTTCTCTTCAAGCTATCCTAGTTTTCTTTGTTCAGATGTACACCTCTTCCCTTGCAATCTCCCCAAAGTCTAAACGCATCCTTTTGGCACTTCACAACCTTTTCCCATTTTGGGTCACCTCGTAGAGCGATCTCCTTGAGTGAACTCGTAGAGGGAGCCCAAATTGGGTTACTTCCCAAACTCACCAATTCCTTAAAGCATTTCCCCAAAATACCAATCGATATCTCTAACAAATCTTTCCAGTTTAAGCCTATCGTTGCTGTGGGCTTTTCCATTTTTAATTTAAGCCCATCGTAACTGTGGGCTTTTCATTTTCAATTTAAGCCTATCGTTGCTGTGGGCTTTCCACTTTCAATTCGAGCCTATCGTTGTAGTGGGCCTTTCATTTTTCCATTTTCAATATAAGCCTATCGTTGCTGTGGGATTTTCATTTTCAATTTAAACCTATCGTTGTTGTGGGCTTTCCATTTTCAAACGCACGCCTATCGTTGTTGTGGGTTTTCCATTTTTAATTCGAGTCTATCGTTGCTGTGGGCCTTTTGATTTTAATTTAAGCCTAACGTTGTTGTGGGCTTCTCCATTCTTCACTTTACGCATATCGTTGCCGTGGGCTTTCCATTTTTCAGTTTAAGCCTAACGTTGCTGTGGGCTTTTCCATTTTCAATTTAAGCCTATCGTTGCAGTGGGCTATCCATTTTCAATTCGAGCCTATCGTTGCAGTGGACCTTTCATTTTTCTATTTTCAATTTAAGCCCATCATTGTTGTGGGTTGTCCATTTTCAATTCGAGCCTATTGTTGCAGTGGGCCTTTCACTTTCCCATTTTTAATTCAAGCCTATCGTTGCTGTGGGCTATCCATTTTCAATTCAAGCCTATCGTTGCTGTGGGCTATCCATTTTCAATTCAAGCCTATCGTTGTTGTGGGCTATCCATTTTCAGTTCAAACCTATCGTTGTTGTGGGCCTTTCAATTTTTAGTTCACACCCATCATTGTTGTGGGCCTTTTCCATTTTTCAGTTCGAGCCTATTGTTGCTGTGGGCCTTTCAATTTTTAGTTCACACCCATCATTGTTGTGGGCCTTTTCCATTTCTTAGTTCAAGCCTATCGTTGCTGTGGGCTTTTCATTTTAACCCACGTCTATCGTTGCTGTGGACTTTCCATCTTCCAGTTCAAGCCTGTCATTGCTAAAGGCTTTCAATCTCCAATATCTTTGCATTGTAGGCAACCTCAGATGCCACATCGAAGTATTATCCAAGTCAACCAGCCTGTGAAGCTGCTTTTTCCTCTCGGGGACAAACCCAACCGCCACTTCTTCCTCTAGGTAAGTCAGGTAATTGCTCCAACCCGTCCAAAATGACTCCCTTTTTATCTTTGTACGCTGTTTGTATACAAACAGTGCACAAAGAGGGGCAGCTGTTGGACCCCATTTTGTCTGGGTTGGACATACTAACCCCATTTGATATACTTTTTTACCCATGCCATATACCTCGTTGAACAGGTCCACAATGATCCCGTACTTCCAAGGAATGGTTTACCCCAATTTGCACGAGATGAATACAATTGACACGGACGGGGGAGTCCAAAATTAATGACTTCTTCTACAAGTTTTTGAAACGCCAAGACCGACACCGGGTGATAGAGGATGAAAATTGGAGACTAACGCACTTGACCGAGCTCAAATCGGACTTAAAATGAAGAAGTTATGGCCAAAACAATCTTCGTTGGAAAAGTCAAAACTTGCCAAAAGACGGTCAATGCCCCTGGTCAAACTGCCCGAAAAAGTGATCATGCGAAATTCTCTAAAATGTCTATGTAGACGAATACGGGTCTTCCCAAACACTCCCTAAAAGGTCGTCCATTTTTGCATTATGGGTGAGGGTAAGAAGGTAATTAAAAGTAAAAAAAAAAAAAAGGGTTGACCGTTGACCGTTGACCTGCCGACACTTCGACCCATTGACACCGAAGCTCGAAGCCCCGAAGCCTCGAGGATTCAAAGCTTCGAAGCCCCGAAGTCCCGAAGCTCAAAGCCCCGAATCCTCGAAGCCTCGAAGCCCCATTGACCTGCTGATTTCTGACCTTCGACCCTTCGACCCTCAAAGCCTCGCTGCCGACACTTCGACCCGCGACTTACGACGCCGACTTGCGATGCCGACCCGCAGCACCCGTACGCCTTCCACCGTTGACCGAAGCTTCACCCTGCCGACACTTCGAACCTCTGACCCCTTTTTGCCTTCGTTGATTTTTCTCGCTGGCTTCCTCGTTGGCTTATTTTTCTCGCTGGCTTCACGAGACCCATCTTCTGCGCTGGCCATCAGACAAGGAATCATTTCTCAACAACCTGTCAGTCACATGTGCTACTAAAATACAAATTCAAAAGGCAATCACGAGCTCCCCTTTTTCCGCATAAGCTGTCCACCCGACCAAGCACTGATCTGCAAATAATAATGCACCCGACAAAACATTGATTGCAGCAATTAATGAGTCCAGCCAAAAATTTTCTGCAGCCCTTTAAGATGTAGTCTTCAGTTCCTGCGCAAGAGAGGGGAGAGCCATCATCGTGAGGGGAGGATTCGTCCAAAGGGAGTCAACATCGTTGAAAAAACCTGCAAAACCTTCCCCCCAGCTTCGTTCCAGCAAAAAAAAAAAAGAGGAGAAGAGAGAAAAGGGAAGAGCTATCATCGTGAAAAGAACACACAGAGAGAGCCATCATCGTGGGAAAAGAAACCTGCAAACCAGAGAGAGCAAAAAACAGAGAGAGCAAAAAAAAAAAAAAAAAAGACAGAAAAGGGAAAGAGATCACTTGTCCACCCAGAAAAAAGAAGAGAGAAATCTAAAACCCAAAAAAAAGAGAGAGGTAACGCAAAGAAAAAATGCCTCCCTGACTGCCATCCTCTCTCAGATTTGTCCTAAAAAAAACGCCCAGTCTTTCTGCTATTCTACAATCAAACATCGCCCCTGCATCCCCTTTCCCTCCTATCTCGTTCCAGTTCCTTTTTTCAGCAAAAAAAAAAAAACAAAAACAACTCCAACTTCAGCCCTCTCTTTCTCTCACGCCCACTTCAGCCCTCCTATCTCCAAATACCAGGAAAGCCTCTTCACAAGTCCCGCTGCCAGATCTGTTGGTTCTAATTCGAGCAAGTGACTATTAGCGCCGGCGGGAGCTCAAACAGAAGGTTGGTGTTGTAAGCCCCAAAGTCGGTTCAGCTCTTATTTCTTCATTACTTTTCAGTTTATTTACATTGATATTTGATGTAATTCTTAATATTTCCTCATTTTTGTTTTTCTTTTTTCTGTTATTTGTTGCGTTGTGTTTGCTTTGTATTTCTCTTTCCTTTGTATATGTGTATGTTGTAATATGTAAAGTATAGCAAACAAAAAAACAACAAAGAAAGAAAAAGAGAGAGAGCAAAGGGAGAAGATGAAAAAAAAAAAGAGAAAAAGAAAAAAAGAGTGATTTTATTTTTCTTTTGTGGATGTTACACTCACACACTCCACATCTATTTTGATATATGTGTTCCTATGTATTTTCAATTATTGAAACGCGTAGATTTAGGTTCAAAGCTTTAAAAAACACACAACAAAAAAATAACAAAATGTATTCCACAAAATGTTTTTCCAAAAGGTCTTCTATAACATGTTTTTCTATAAAAAGTTTTCAAAATGTGTTCAAAATGTCTCCTTAAAAAAAACAAAACAAAACAAAACAAAAACAAACAAAAAAAAAATGTTTGCATGTTTTAAAACCAAAAAAAAAGAAGAAAACCAAAATTAGTACTTCTAAAACCAAAAAAAAAGGGAACACAAAAAAGGGACAAAAAAACAACAAAAAAAAAACAAAAACAAAAAAAATGTATGTTTTCTAACCCAAGAAAAACCAAAAAGGGAGGAAAATAAATAAAAAAAATCATTTTCTAGGACCTCAATTTGTAAAATAAAACCAAAATCCAAAACCAATCCCTAGAACCTCATTATCCACTTCAAACAAAAACCCAAAAACTTTGGGATTCCCTTTAGAAATTTAAGGTAAATCAATTGTAACCATAACTTTAACAAATAACTTAGCCAAATAAAAATCATAGATTCTTTAGGAAACTTAACCTAGTCATGGCAGTACAAACAAAAATAAAAACCTCCTCCTCCTAAATTAGATACCGAAAGGGCGCTGTAGGGGTGCTAATCCTTCCCTATACGTAACTAACTCCCGAACCCTTCTCTGATAACGTAGATCACAAACTTTAAACTACTCAAAGTAGAGGGTATCCAACTGTACCCCAAAAACAGTTGGTGGCGACTCTAAAACTTCTCACCATTGGTTTAGTTTGAGCTCACCCCAAACGGGCCCGGACAAAAACCAGTGATGACAGTCTGCGTTATCAGAGAAGGGTTCGGGAGTTAGTTACGTGGAGGGAAGGATTAGCACCCCTACAACGCCCTTTCTGTATCTATTAGAAGAGGAGGTCTTTATTTATTTTTGCTGTCGTGATTGGGTTGAGACACTGGTTTTCTTAGAAAGTCTACGTTTTTTATTTAGCTAAGTTATTTGTCAAGTTTATGGTTAAATTTGATTTACCCTAAATTTTTAAAGGAAATCCTAAAGTTTTTGCTTTAATTGAAGTATGCTTTTTCCATTTTTTTTGGTTTTTGGTTCAAGAACGTTTTTTTTATATAAAATATTTTTTTTTGGTTTTTGTTTTTGTAAAAACAATTTTTTTGCTTTAACAAATTGAAAACAAATTTTTTTTATATATCGAAATAAATGTGACGTGCATGATTGTGACATAAACAAAACAAAACCACTCTTCTTCTTTTTCTTTTTTTTTTTTTTTTTTGGTTGGTCGCTATCCTATTTTTTTATTTATAATTTACAACTTCATGAAAATGATAAAACAATTACAAACAAACCCAAAAAAAAAAAAAATAAATAAATTACATTTGTAGCAAGTTACAATTATAGGACTGATTATAAATATACATATATAAGATCGACATTAGCTTTGACAAGGTTATGATAATCGTCGATTCTGGTGGCAGCAACACCGACTTGAATAGTATGACACCAAAGACCACTGGCCCGAACTGCAGATAACTTGTTTTATTTATTTATTTATTTATTTGTTTTTTTTTGTGTGATCTATTTTTTTAACTAAAATTAAATAAATATATACAACCACATCAGATTATTTACACTAAATAAATTATGCTAATTAAATGCTAGCTAACTGATTATGCTAATTTAATTATACTACTTAGAATTACAAACTAATTTAAAAACTAACTAACTAACTAATTATGCTAAATTTAATTACAAACTAACTACTAATTTAATTACAAACTAATTTAAAAACTAACTAACTAACTAATTATGCTAAATTACAAACTAACTACTAATTTACAAACAAAATAATAATTAAAACAAAAGAAGGAAAGGAATAAAAAACTTGAAATAATGCGGACCAAAGGCGCCCTCCTCCCGAATGCCTCTTTTTTCTGCAAAAGAAGGAAAAAGATTAATTTTACACTCTACTATCTTTTTTAGAGTTTTATGTATTTGATGTTGGTGTGTTTGTAGAAGGGGAGAGGAACCCTTTATATAGGAGTCATGGAGAAGGAAATTTTGTAAAACCTCCAATGTGGGAATTCCATTTTTTTGATTTTTATGATTATTATTATTAAGAAGTCAAATAAGGGGTGCGGGGTACTGTTCATGCAATAGTAACCCCGATACTATTCATACAACAGTAACCCTGGGCACTATTCACGAATAGTGACATGAACAGTACCCTGAGTACTATTCACGAAAAATTTTTTTTTTTGAATCTTATGTCGGCCGCAACTGATCGTTGGGACGGTTTTATTTATTTATTTATTTAACGTATATATGTATATATACACACACACACGTATAACATAAACATGCAAAGTGCAATTTATTTAGGACTCCGTAGTGGAGATATTATATAGTTTAGCCTAAAATATATTCTGTGGCCATTGTCATTACATAAAAGAGGATGATGAAAGCAAGTAGGGGTATGAAAGCGCCGCCCATCATAGGATACACAATAGTGCACGCCAGCACCAGCACCGTCAGCACGTACTTCACCCAGTTAGCCATTTTCACAGATAAGGAGACAAAAACGTGGAGAATTAAAGAAGAGAGTTTGAAGACTAGTAGAATGTGATGGTCCCTTGGAGCCTAAAGGGGGGGGGGTGAATAGGCTCTTATTCGAACTCTTTCTTTTCTCTCAAGACACAAACACTTATCTAGTTTTAGTGATAGAATCACTGCGGAAGATAACCAGATAGTGGAAGTATTTTGTTTTATTATCACAAGGTGATTACAACAAAATAGAAGCAAACACTCTCTTACACTCTGTTTACAAAATGAACTCACACACTAGCCAAGTTCTCTCTCTAAAGATGATGACGCTCCTATTTTCTTTTCTTTATTTTTTTCACGCCTCACATCTATCTTTTTACATAAAGTATAAGTATGAATATTTATACAAAACATTCCTAAGAGACAACCTTGGAACTTGTAGTTCCGGAATGCGTTCCGCACTAACTATCCCTCGGTAATCTCTCTGCCTTAACTGCTGCGGATTGTGGAGCTCAAGATCTTGGATTTGAAGAGTAATAAATGTCTTTGTGAGTTCCGAGATACAATTAAGGTTGTGTCCACATATCCGGATGATCCACGTGTAAGATTCTTCAGGTTCTCAATACATTCGTCTTACATCGGGACACCACGAGCTGATAACTTTAAATGCGGTTTAGTTGGAGCAATGTCTTCTTGGTCCGGTGTAATTTTCCTTACTCCGTAGTTAATGAAGCTCGGAACCTTACTCCGTGTCGGTGGTTGCTTACTCCGTATCTATTCGAACATGGAATCCTTAGTCCGTGTCCGCTTCCTTACTCCGCATGTAAGTTCCTTACTCCGCATGTAAGTTCCTTACTCCGCATGTAAGTTCCTTACTCCGGGCGAGTCTTGAAAAGTCTGATGACTTATTTCGTGTCAGCGCTTTCTTACTCCGCATGTAAGTTCCTTACTCCGTATGTAAGTTCCTTACTCCGGGCGAGTAATAAATCCGGATTCCTTACTCCGCATCTGGTTTCCTTACTCCGCATCTAGTTTCCTTACTCCGCACTTATCCTTTAAGTTCTTAGTCCGTAGGATTGTTCCTAACTCCGTATGTATTTGTTACTTGGTTATTTACCAAGTGTTTGACGACACTCACTCTTGTCCGGATCAGGATTATGTATCCTGTCCTTAGCTTTGCTCTCACGAGTGCATCTTTGGATTAGTAACATACCTTCTGCAATGATCAAATAAACACAAAAGATCTCAGATCAAATTACATAAGGCTTTATCAGCATTATCCAAATTCTGGGTTTGATCCAACAGAATGGAAGTTGTGTGAGTGAAGGAGGGGAATGAGGGTGTATTTATAGGATGGAAAAGTGGCCGTTGGTGGAGAATATAGCCGTTGGAAATAGTGTCGTGACCGTTGGAACAGTGTCGTGACCATTGGAACAGTGCTGTAACCGTTGAGGTTTTTATTTTGGTGCAAAAAATGCTGTTTAAAAAATACAAAATGTAGACGCATATCCGGCCCTAAAAACGTTTTTTTATTTGTTGGTTTTATACTTTTTTGTTGTTTTTGTTGTTTTATTTTTATTTTTATTTTTATTTTTATTTTTATTTTTATTTTGTGAATAATTAACGTCGCACCCTTTAAATTAACAGTCACGCCTCTTTATTTTTCTATACAAAGTCAATGACAGATATGGAATAATATAAAGCTGAAAATGAATATGTATGTTCAACTCAGACAAAATGGGGTCCAACAGAAAGCATTTTTAGAAACAGTGGCATAGTTTAATTCAACTTATTGATATTTTAATTACAGTGCATTTCATGGATGCGCTTTTCCTTGTTGGTTGCAATTAGGGCAGGACTGATATTTTACTATGACCGGGAGAAGAAGCGGCACATAAAAGGTAGATTACTATGGTGAGTAGGTTTAATTACAATGTGTATAATTGTTCCTAATAAGAATGAATTCAAATGCAATAAACACTAACTTGAGCCAGCAAGAAAACCTAGTATGTATTAGGTGTCCATATCGAGTAATATCAACATGATGTAGCAAGCAGTTGTTGGCATTATATGGATTGTTATTAGAATTTGTTATTGATCATATTGTGATTTGAAGTTTCTACGTTTTATTTCCATTGGGAGTTTATATTTCATGTCAAATTTATTTGTGAAATATTAATTTATTGGTTGACTATTTTGCAAAAATAAATAAGTCCTCAAATGCCGTAAAAGAAGGACCTTCTGTGGGAAAAGCTACCATTGGGGGTCCATTCAATCGCCGGAAGGAAAAAAAATTATATTTAAATAATACTAGGAATATATTGAGTTTAGCCTATTTTGAGTCTACAAAATTATAGAGGGGGATTGGTTTATATTCCAACATTTTTGTATCAAGGTTTCACTTTATTATATTAACCCATTGAGCTTGTTACAACTCTATGATCATATGAGCTATAATTTCAGTTCTGGTTTTATTTAAATATTGTTATTGTTTTTTGTCCCAACTTTAGCATATTATAATTTGAATTCTAACTTCATGTCAAACACTATATTGAATCCCTTGGTTTTTGAAACTGTGGTGATGTCATGGATAAGTCTGTACTTCTATGATCATTTTTTGATTAATCCTCCATTACCTATTGCAGTAGGCATTTAACACTTGTGGCCTTTTTCCTACATAAACTAGGAGCTGAGTTATAAATGCTATCAGCACCACAATAACTAGAAGCTGGGTTGCAATTGCTACCGCCACTAGCTTCATAGCCTTGATTCCCCTCATATCCTACACTTGATTCACCATGACTACCACATCCTCCACCATCCAAAGGTTGTACCAGGCTACCTATTACATATTTTACCCTTATTCTCCTGCCATCAAAAATTTGCAAAAAAAATAATAACATGAGCCAAAAAGTCGACCAACAATATCAACTTGGTTGTAAGAAACAGGAAATAATAAATTAATGTGAATTAGAAGCCTTTTGTCATTTCATGATTCTTTCCCTTTAAATTTTGATTGTAGCTACACAAGACTCGTTCCCTAAAACAGTCATATTTCTTCTCTTTTTTGGGAAAAAAATGTGCCCGTTTGATTGCTTTTTTGGTTGTGTATAAAAAGGAAGATATTATTCTTTGACACTTTTTTCTATCCTCTCCCATGTGTACTGTCAAGATTCTTTGCCTCTAATGTACATCTATTTTATTTTATCTCACCAAAGTAAATACACAGTATTATATTGTATGAATATCTCATTAAAGAATATTATTTATAACAATTCTACAAAAAAATAAATATAAGTTTTTACTACATAAAAATCCTACACAAAGGAATGACAATCTATGACACTTAAAGAAAGAAATGCTTTTTGTGTTGCCATGCCACATTGTCCATTTTGTTTGTATGCCTCCGAAAAGATCCAGATAGAGCTTCATCAAAAATCACTTGATGAGCAGTTGGCTGCTTTAGAAGTGTATATTTTTAGCTTCTGTGATTGATGAGTGGATTGTATATAGACATTTATGGTATATTGTGGCCTTTATTTATACATATTTTATCTCTTTTTGTTACTCTTGTTGAGTGTATTTATTTGTTTAGGTATTTTATTTTATTTTTGGTAGAGTGTGTTTTTGTTTTTGTTTTGTTTAATTTCTTTTGCAGGTTTAATTTACTTGGGCCATGGAGACAAGGTATGGGCAGCCATATCACTCTTGCCTTGGGCTTCCTCCAAGGCTTTAGTTGTTGGGCCAGTAGAGCAAACCAGCCAAGTCCAGCCAATTCCAGAAGGGCAGTTCTGTCAATTGCCTAGAGAAAAAAACTCAAAGATAGAGTAGGGTTTGTGGAGGAGAGGAGAGACGGCTGAGGAGGGGGATCCAGAGACAGGAACACAATAGAGGGCTGGAGATTTTCTTGAGGAAAATTCCAGGAGACTTTTGAAGATTTCTCTATCTCTCTCTTCTGTATGTCTGCAAGGTTATTTTTTTCATTTTGAATTGATGGCTCTGGACATGATTCTGGGGTAATCCTTTTTCTTAGGGGAGCAATGTAGCCCCCATTGTGTTGTAGGATGATTTTGACATGGTTATGTGATGGAACAATTCTTTGATGTTTAAATTAATTTCATAATGCAATGCTTTTTGATTCATGCATGATCAGAATACCTTAGCCCTAGTCTGGGGTGGAAACATGAAATTATTTGATTCAATTGGCTTAAGCATGGACTAAATGTTTAGACAATTGAAGGATTGATACCTTTGATTAGCCCAATTCTCAGGGACCAAGTGGTTTTGGGTATCTTTAATTTTCTTAGCATGGACCAAATGTAAGAAAATGGGTGTTAATCAGCATTATTAAGGATCAACAAATGGAATGTGAAAACCGTATGTCAAAATCAGACTACAATGCATGGGAGGTGAAGTTGCTACCTTAGGAACCTCCATTATTGAAATTTCATATCAGTTTTGATTTAAATTAAACAATAGAAAATTGAAAAACAAATCAGTGCTAGCTGTTGAAGAGTTTTCAGACCAAAATCATTTGTCTAGGCATAACTAGCACTTGCATGCTTGGTGCTTATCTATTTGACACTGATATAAAAAAATTCCCCGAGGTTTGACACACCGGAGTCTCAATTACTCCGCTATTCTATGAGATTAAACTGTCAAAAAAAAAAAGACATCAAATTGGCGCCGTTGCCGGGGAATTTTGTTTGTTAAACGGTGTTGAAAATTATTAGATAACATTGGGTTTAAGAGGAAAGGTTGTGATCTGGACTTTATTTTATTAATTGTTATTGTGAATATTTTGTGTTGCTTTTAATTATTCTGTTCTGAACAATTGTTTGTGCGGAGTTATCAGGTATTCTTGTTGTTTGTGTATTTGCAGGAACATCTGAGGGACTGGTGAAGTTTTTGGTGGATTGTGTTGTTTATGCCACAATCACCTGGTAAGCAGTTGGCTCCATTTGATCCAGAGATTGAGAGAACCTTACTTGAGCGGAGGAGAGCAAACAAAGACAAGGAAAAGGCAGAACATACCATTCTCACTTAACACGAAGCTGAGCAAGCTCTCAACGAATTAGAAGACCTCTGTGAGAGTATCATCATGATAGACGATCAGACTGTTAATAATCAAAATTTTGGGCAGCAAGCTGAAGGAGGAATTCATGAGCCGAGGACTTTGCTGGATTTCTCTAGGCCGGTGCACTCTGAACACCAGTTTGGTATTAGAGATATTCCAGTTGAAGCGAATAATTTTGAGATTAAGCCAGCATTGCTGCAGATGGTCAGCCAAGATGCCTATAAAGGGTCAGCTCTTGAAGATCCTCATAATCATCTCATGAGGTTTTTACAAATATGTGGGACAACAAAGATGAATGGAGTTTCTCCAAATGCAATTAAACTCAAGCTTTTCCCATTCTCTCTTCGGGATAAGGCGTTGGGTTGGTTTCATTCTCTGCATATCAACAGCATAACTACTTGAGATCAGATGGCAGAAAGTTTTCTGGCTAAATTCTTTCCCCCATCAAGAGTGATACAACTGCGCAGTGAAATTAGCCAATTTCGTCAGAAAGATCAGGAATCCTTATATGAGGCATGGGAGCGTTTTAAGGATTTGGTGAGAAGATGCCCACAACACGGAAGACCTGAGTGGCTTCAGGTGGAATCATTTTTCTTGGGTCTGCAGTCTCATGTTCGAGATATGGTTGATGCTGCTGCTACTGGTTCATTCATGATGTTGGAACCCACTGCTGCAATGGAGTTAATGGAGAAGATGGCTATGTCCAAATGTTATTGGTCAAATGAAAGGCAGTCTTCTAAAGCTGAGAATGTGGTAGTAGTGAGTAATAGTGACCAACATAATAACTTGTCGGCACAAGTGGAGGCTTTGACGCAATAGGTTGTTACATTAGCAATGAAACTGGAAGGGAGTCAGGTGAGTTCTAATGCAAGTGACAATTCGTCAGGCTCAGTGATGCAAGAAGATGCCAAGTATGTTGGTAATAGAGGTTTTTACCAAAGCCAAACACAGCAAAACCAGAATCAGTTCCAACATTTTCACCAGCCAAACTCATACAAGTATGTTCCCCCAGGGCAGAGAATTAATAATAATTTATCTTATGGGAATCAACATTGTTTGAATCCTCAGCTAGCTCAACAAGCTAGTACTTCCTATGATAGTCAGATGCCACAGGAAAAAGATAAAGACAAAGATAAAGAGGATGAAATGAGGAATTTCTTTTATCAGTTTGCTCAGCAATCAAATGAGCGAATCAGTCGTGGTGAGGTTAAAATTGATGCTTTTACCTCTACTATGCAAGATTTTGGATCTACTATGAAGAATATGGAGCAGCAAATCGGCCAGTTGGCCAATGCTTTAAATGCTAGGCAATCAGGTTCCTTTCTAAGTAATACTGAGACCAATCCAAAGGAACATTGTAAAGCTATAATGTTAAGAAATGGTAAACAGTTAGAGGAACTAGTGCTTCAAGAGCCCACCAATGCTGGTGTTTCAAGTGAGAGAGAGGAGAACCAGAATGCAAAAGGGAAAGAGAAAGTGGAAGAGTCAGAGAGGGCAAGTGAAGAAGCTGAGACTAGTCAGCCTAACACGAAAGCGGTAGGGAGACCACTGGCTTATAGGCCTCCTCTTCCTTATCCTCAAAGGTTACGTAAGCAGAAATTGGATGCTCAATTTGCCAAATTTTTAGAAATTTTCAAAAGGTTGGAAGTGAACATACCTTTGACTGAAGCATTGACACAGATGCCGAATTATCTTAAGTTTTTGAAAGAGCTAGTGGCCAAGAAGCGAAGATATGAAGATTATGAGATTGTAGCTCTTACAAATGAAATTAGTGCAGTGGTGCACCAGAAACTACCACCAAAGTTGAAGGATCCTGGTAGTTTCACTTTACCGTGTATCATTGGAGGGTCAGAGTTTGAGCAGGCCCTTTGTGATCTGGGAGCGAGTATCAACCTTATGCCAATGTCAATTTATCGGAAGTTAGGGTTGACAGGAATGAAACCAACTTCAATATCACTTCAGTTTGCTGATATATCAATTGGGAAGCCTGAGGGGATAATTGAAGATGTGTTAATAAAAGTTAACAATTTTATCTTTCCAGCAGATTTTGTTGTATTGGAAATGGAAGAAGATCGAGGAGTCCAGTTGATCCTTGGAAGACCATTCTTGCGCACAGGCCGTGCGTTGATTGATGTGAGCTCAGGGGAATTAACTCTGCGTATTGATGAGGAAGCTATTATTTTCAATATGCATAGAGCTATGAAATTTCCTGAGGAATACTCAAGTTGCTATTGGATTGATGATATAACAACTTTAGTTGATGATTATTTTGGAGAAAATATTATGTCGAGTGACTTGGACTTAGCGTTGCAGCAGGTGGATAGAGACTAGTCCAAGGGGAGAAAATGAGCTTTTAGCTGAACTTGAGGAAAAGCAGGAAGAAGTAGCAGAGGAGTTGCCTGAGTTGAAAGAATTACCAGAGCATTTGAAATATGAATTTCTTGACTCTTCAAGCAGGTATCCTGTGATAGTAGCGGCATGTCTTTCTACTGAGTAGAGTGCTCAGTTACTGGAGGTTTTGCAAAAGCATAAAAAGGCTTTAGCCTGGACAATTGATGATATTAAAGGCATCAGTCCAGCGACTTGAATGCATAAGATTCTTATGGAAGATTCGCATGCACCTTCAGTGGAAAGGCAGCGTAGACTGAACCCAGCCATGAAAGAAGTTGTGAGAAAGGAAATGTTGAAATGGCGGAAGGCTGGAATCATTTATGCTATTTCTGACAGTAATTGGGTTAGTCGAGTCCAGGTGGTACCTAAAAAGGGCGGAATGGCTGTGGTCCGAACTGAGAAGAATGAGTTAATACCTACTTGGACTGTAACTGGATGGCGAGTCTGTATTGATTACAGAAAACTTAACAAGGCCACTTGCAAGGATCATTTCCCCTTACCTTTTATTGACCAGATGCTGGACAGATTAGCGGGTTACTCTTATTATTGTTTCCTTGATGGTTATTTAGGGTACAATCAAATTGCTATTGCTCCAGAGGACCAGGAGAAAACTACATTTACGTGCCCTTTCGGTACGTTTGGTTTTCGACGGATGCCTTTTGGTCTCTGCAATGCTCCTGCCACGTTTCAAAGATGTATGATGGCAATTTTTCAAGGCCTAGTTGAAGAAATTATGGAAGTCTTCATGGATGATTTTTCAGTATTTGGGTCATCCTTTAAATGTTGTTTGAAAAATTTGGAGACAGTCCTAATTCGCTGTGAGGAAAAAGATCTAGTTTTGAACTGGGAAAAATGCCATTTTACGGTTCGAGAAGGTATTGTGCTCGGCCATAAAGTATCTATAGCAGGTTTGGAGGTTGATCGGGTGAAGATCTCAATTATTCAAAATTTACCTCCACCAACAAGTGTAAAAGGAGTAAGAAGTTTTCTAGGCCATGCTAGGTTGTATCGCAGGTTTATTAAAGATTTTTCCAAGGTTGCGAAGCCTTTGTGTTGCTTATTGGAGAAAGATACTCCATTTGAGTTTACTGAGGATTGTTTGAAGGCATTTGAAGTTTTGAAAGCCAAGTTAGTTTCAACACTAGTGATAGTTGCTCCTCATTGGACTCAGCCTTTTGAGTTGATGTGTGACGCTAGTGACTATGCTGTTGGAGCAGTTTTGGGTCAGAGGAAAGAGAAGAGTTTTAGGGCAATCTATTATGCTAGCAAAACTCTTGGGGTAGCTCAAGCAGAATTATACAACTACAGAGAAAGAATTATTAGCAGTAGTTTATGCTTGTGAATTCAGGCCAAATCTACTGGGGACCAAAGTAATTGTTTACACTGATCATGCTGTCATTCGGTATTTATTTAGCAAGAAGGATGCAAATCCCAGGTTGATTCGCTGGGTATTACTCCTTCAAGAATTTGATATAGAGATCAGGGATACAAAAGGGTCATCAAACACTGTAGCTGATCATTTATCAAGGCTTGAACAAGGAGAAGCAGTGAAAGATAAGTCAGATATTTTGGAGTCTTTTCCTGATGAGGCTATCTTATCTTGCGAAGTTAAGCTACCATGGTTTGTTGATATTATAAATTATTTGTCCTGTTCTTATATTCCACAAGATTTTACATATCAGCAAAAGAAAAAATTTCTGATTGAAGTTCGGAGGTATATTTGGGATGATCCATATCTCTACAAACAGTGTGCTGATCAGATAATCCGGCGATGTGTGCCGGAAGAAGAAGTGTCAAGTATTCTGCACCATTGTCATTCATCAGATTATGCAGGACATTTCGGAGTACAAAAGACAGTGTCTAAAGTATTACAAAGTGGCTTTTATTGGCCAACAATGTTTAAAGACACTTTTGAGTTTGTGAAAGTTTGTGATCGATGCCAAAGAATGGGAGGAATTAGTAGGCGCCAAGAAATGCCTCAGACCGGTGTTCTTCCTCTGGAGATGTTTGATTTATGGGGGATTGATTTTATGGGACCATTTCCTCCATCTAATGGGTTTTCTTATATACTTCTTGCAGTTGATTACATGTCGAAATGGGTAGAAGCTGTACCCACCAGAACAAATGATGCACGGGTGGTTGTTAAGTTTCTTAGAAGAAATATTTTTACTCGATTTGGAACTCCACGTGCTATTATCAGTGATGAGGGAAGCCATTTCTGTAATCAACTATTTGCCAAATTGTTAAAGAAGTATGGTGTCCAACATAGAAGAGCCTTAGCTTATCATCCCCAGGCTAATGGTCATGCAGAAGTCTCTAACCGAGAGATTAAACAAATTTTAGAGAAGACTGTTAGAGGAAGCCGAAAGGATTGGTCTGATAAAGTGGATGAAGCACTCTGGGCTTACAGAACAGCATTCAAGACACCTATTGGAATGTCACCTTATCGGTTGGTGTATGGTAAGGCATGTCATCTTCCAGTAGAATTGGAACACAAATCTTATTGGGCTGTGAGAAAATTTAATCTTGATCCAAAGGCTAGTACGGAACTCCGTTTACTACAGTTGAATGAACTTGATGAGTTTCGGCTGAATTCATATGAAAGCTCAAAGTTATATAAAGAAAAAGCTAAACAGTGGCATGATAGGAAAATTTCTCCAGTGCATGTTCAGCCAGGGCAATTAGTTCTATTGTTCAATTCACGGTTGAAGTTATTCCCTGGTAAGTTGAGATCTAAATGGGTTGGTCCGTACAAAGTGACTCAGGTTTTTCCTTATGGTGCTTTAGAGTTGCAAACAAAGTCAGGGGATACGTTCAAAGTGACGGGTCAGCGAGTTAAACCTTATTATGGAGAAGCTGAAATCAAGGTGGTGGAGCACCTTGTGTTGATTGAATCGTGATGAATTGAGATGGTCAAGCTATTGACCCTAAAGAAGCGCTTCATGGGAGGCAGCCCATGTTTTCTTAGTGTGGTTCTTCTTTGTTATGTTCTTTGTTGATCCAGATGAGCAATTATTCTTTATTTGAGGTTTAAATTAGCTGCACAGTTCACACCTTCCCCAGATGTGTTCAGCCAAATGATGAATTATGGAGTCCAGAAGTTGTTGACATGGCATTTTTATTTGCACAGTTGGATTCCAGCTCAGCTGTGTAGATCCTTCTTGATTTAAAAGACTATTTTTCTTTTATTTTGGGCCTGTTATAGCTACACGGCCCATCTAAAACCCAGTCGTGCACCTTATTTATGCCATAGCATCACTTTAACCTAGTTTTCACGCCCACAACAGCCGCACGGTTGAGAGCTCACACCAGCCGTGCAGCTCCTGTTTCTTCCCTAGGCGATTATTTCTTCTTTTACCGCCCATAACAGCTGCACGGTTGAGGCAGCCACCAGCCGTGCACATCCTTCTTCCTCCCTGATCAATTATATCTTGTGCGACTGCTTCAATTAGCTGCACGGTTGAGGTAGCCACCAGCCGTGCATCTATTTATTGGTGATTTTCGACTCCAATTTAATTTTTTCTGGTGTTTTGTTCTGCACGGTCCATCTCCTCCCCAGCCGTGCAGTTGTTCTCAGGTTTGCCAGGTTCATATTGTGTGGTGCTTTTAACTGTTCTCTCTCTGGTGAGGAATTGTGGGGATGGATAAGTTTTAAAGAAGGTCAACCCGTCATCTTGATCCCATAGCTGATAATGATATTTTTTCTGGGCATGTTCTTGATTGGTCAGTATTATGACGCACAAGATTTCCTTGGAGTCAATCTTTGATTGATTAGATTCAACATACTGGACTTGACAGGTTAGTTGCAGACCCTTGCCCTCTGCTTATCAATGAAATTGTTTGTTTTTTATAAAACAGCAGAGGTTATTCATGATGATGATGAGACATCTATTGTGGGAAATGTATATGGATCAGAGATTCGGGTTTCTATTTCTGTAATTCAATAGGTATTTAATTTACCTACTGTGCGTGATGTTTTCCCTGAAGAAGGTGTGCATAGTTTGGCTCGTTTACTGCACTATGCTGGGAAAGTTGGTGGTAAGAGAAGGCAATATATTAAAAATGGTTTTCAAGGGTATTATCGTTTTCTTGCTATTCTCATTGGTAAATGCTTGTTATCCCAGAGAAAGGGAAATGACGGAGTTCCATTGGAGCACATGCAATGTATGTATTGTCTAGAATGAAATATGCATGTGGATTGGGCTGGAGCTATTTTCTTTCACTGGGTGAAATATTTGGATCATAAGGGTTTTGGTAGGTACTTAAGTCAGATTATGAGGTACTAACACCCTATGACTTTTGGAGTTCAAATTGGTCAGCCTTATCCTGAGCGCCTTATTTTACGAGAATTCACGATTGATGGTTATGCTGTTGTTCGGATGTGGGGGTTGCATGCAAGAGATGATACTAGTAAAACGGCAACACCTCATTTGCCTAAGTCTCAGCCCACACCTCACCGACAATCAGTTCATGTGGATTCTGCAGAGGCATATTTCCGCCCTACGGAAGATTTTCAGGCTTCCATTTATGCTCTTCGATATGCTTATACCTATTCCAACTCTCAATTGGATTCTGTGCGGTTATTTTGGGGCCAGTTTGGAACTTCTTTGATTTCTGACTCAGAGGTTATCAATTGGGGTTATGCACATGATGATATTACTCTTGCACAACGAGATGAGTTGTTGGCTAACCTTCATTCCCCATATAAAACTCAAGTTCCTGCTAGTGATCCAATTTCTTCTCCACCCCGACATGTTCCTCCTCCACCAGCAGGACTGACTAGAGAGTATGTGGATTTCCGGTTTGCTAAACTAGAAAAGGAGCAGAAGGAGTCTTCAAGCTTGTTAAAGAAAATTTTGGGAAAATTTCCATTTCACAAAGAAATCTAGATCCGTTACTCCGCCAGTGGATTCCCCATGGCATTCACCATTACCTACACCAGCATCACCACCAAAGTCTCCTGTGGAGGTATCTTCAGAGAGTCCATTTCGTGTACCTAGGAAGAACAATGCTCCAACTGCTTCCTTTTTGGACGTTTCTTCTGGTGAGGACTCTTATCATTCCGCTGGTCCATCTTTTGACGTTGCAGAACCCTTTGTTCTATCTGATCAGATCCCGTCCTTTCATCCTTCTTCTGCTGCCTATTCTGAGTCCCTATGGACACAGCCACCTACTGCTCTTATTCCATATATCACACCACTTCACGAATATAGGCCTGAACGGTCAGCAATCCCTTCTGAGCATATCCCGATGACTGCACTTGAACGCCGACTAAATTTAAGCTTTCCATCGACTATGGAGGATCCAGTATCAATTTGTGCTTACTATGATTTTGTTACCAGCACGGTCGAGCATCGACGGTCTACCAGTCAGCTGATGGCACTTGTACCAGAAGACCTTCGTCGTATTCGGAGCACTGCTTGGTTTGCCACTTCGGATATTGATCATTTTTCAAGTATTTTATGAAGTGTCAGCCTACAGGATCCTGGACGGTATCCTAATGCAGCCACCATGGACATAATGCCACTGGAGTTCCATGACTTTCCCACTAGTATGGATGATATGGGAGCACGACTTCGGGGGGAAGTTGGTTCTTTACGGCCTTGGTCTTCTTTAACGTCTGTTCTATTTCCCATATTCATTCGCCAACATTTTGTGCTCCTTCACTTGCACCTGACTGGCCAGTATGTGGTGCTTTATGATTCTTATCATGGGCACGGTTTCCCTACTCGTCGGCGTTCCTTGGCTAGTGGCTTTATTCGTCGTCTTCGGAGTTTGTTGGCTCGTGAGGGTATGTTGTCCCGTGCCTTGCTTTCTTTGCGCCAAATGAGTTTCAGACGCCTCAGCAGCCCGACACTCATAGTTGTGGAGCCTTTGTCTGTTATTTTATGATTGCTGTGCTTCAAGCTCGAGCAGAATGGCACTTCGGTTCAACCTTAGACAAGTTTGCTGCAGCTATGCGTGAGATGGTAGCCCGTGTTCTTTATTTTTCCAGCATGCCTTATTAGGCCTTTGTAGATTTGCTTTTTGTTCTCTTTCTTTCACTGAGGACAGTGTGTCGTTTTAGTGTGGGGGAGAGGTTTTTTCCATTTTTATTTGTGGTTTTTCCTGTTTTATTGATTAATTTTCTTGATTGAGGTATTTCTGTATTTCTTCTTTCTTTCTTTCTCTTCTTTTCTTTTTCCTGCCTGACTGTTTGTTTGCTTGTGGTTATTCGTTTTCCTTGTTCTGTGTTGCGTTGCTCTGTTAGCTTGATATGCTTTATTAGCGGCTTTTGCTTGTTTTTCCCTGGATGTTTCTTTGGGCTGCTCTCTTACGGGATATACTTACTTATCTTTGGAGTGGTGCGTTTCTTACATTGATACTAAGAGTTCCCGTTTTTTTTTATTGAGTGATTCTTCCCTATGGTGATGCGCTTATGTTAAGTACCATGTGTTGCATTATGGTGATTGGGTTGTGGCACGTTTGGACAGGCTGGAGTCAGCAACCACCTTAATGTGACCTTTGTTGATGTTTTGCTCGTGTTTCTTTTCCTATTTGTGATAGGCGACAGTGTTCTTAAGGTCCCATTGACCTATTTTTGTTGTCTTTTATTTTGTGTCATTTCCTCTGTCTACGTGTGAGTTGTTGATCTCTGGTGTTATTGTGCATTCGCTGTTATTGTGATGGTATATCGGCTAGTTGGCGATATTGGATGGGGACTCAATTTTTGGGAGATTTTGATTAAAAAAAAGTCCCTATTATGTACAAAATAAACAACAGAGGAAGAAAAAAAACAAACATACAGCCAGTAGAGCATGTTATGCAATTTTGGCTCTTGTTATCTTTTGGCCCACTTTGTAGCGGTTTTCTGCCTTGAGGGTTGGCATGTGTATAGTTCGAGGGTGTGTTTCTGTGTTTGTCTTTGATATCCTTTCCGCATCAACAGAGGACTCACCTCTCTTTGTGGTCTATGGCAAAGGTACTTGGGTGGTTTGTTGGCTGCATCACTATAATGAGGGACTAATTGGCTACTTGTGTAAGGTCTAAGCTTTAAGGGAACTTAAGAGTGAGGGGTGTGAGTTTACTCATTGAGAGAGGCAGCTTTGTTACCTGTGAGTGCACTCCATAGTGATAGGTGTTTATTCTTTTGGTGGGTAGCTGCATGGTGCTTTTGGGAGAAGCCAAGTGAAATGCTTATGATAATTGAGTATTGGCTACAGTGTGGTGTTGCATGTAACAATGTAGTGTTGTGACCACAAGTGCGATTTTATTTTATTTTATTTTCTTTGATTTCCTTTTATTTGCTATTTATTTTATTTCTTCTTTTTCTTTGCATGAGTGCTTGTCTACTTGTTTTCTTTGTGTTTGCTCGGGGCGAGCAACATTCTAGTGTGGGGGAATTTGATGAGTGGATTTTATATAGACATTTATGGTATATTGTGGCCTTTATTTATACATATTTTATTTCTTTTTGTTACTCTTGTTGAGTGTATTTATCTGTTTAGGTATTTTATTTTATTTTTGGTAGAGTGTGTTTTTGTTTTTGTTTTGTTTAATTTCTTTTGCAGGTTTAATTTACTTGGGCCATGGAGACAAGGTATGGGCAGCCATATCACTCTTGCCTTGGGCTTCCTCCAAGGCTTTAGTTGTTGGGCCAGTAGAGCAAACCAACCAAGTCCAGCCAATTCCAGAAGGGCAGTTTTGTCAATTGCCTAGAGAAAAAAACTCAAAGATGGAGTAGGGTTTGTGGAGGAGAGGAGAGACGGCTGAAGAGGGGGATCCAGAGACAGGAACACACCAGAGGGCTGGAGATTTTCTTGAGGAAAATTCCAGGAGACTTTTGAAGATTTCTCTATCTCTCTCTTCTATATGTCTGCAAGGTTGTTTTTTTCATTTTGAATTGATGGCTCTGGACATGATTCTGGGGTAATCCTTTTTCTTAGGGGAGCAATGTAGCCCCCATTGTGTTGTAGGATGATTTTGACATGGTTATGTGATGGAACAATTCTTTGATGTTTAAATTAATTTCATAATGCAATGCTTTTTGATTCATGCATGATCAGAATACCTTAGCCCTAGTCTGGGGTGGAAACATGAAATTATTTGATTCAATTGGCTTAAGCATGGACTAAATGTTTAGACAATTGAAGTATTGATACCTTTGATTAGCCCAATTCTCAGGGACCAAGTGGTTTTGGGTATCTTTAATTTTCTTAGCATGGACCAAATGTAAGAAAATGGGTGTTAATCAGCATTATTAAGGATCAACAAATGGAATGTGAAAACCGTATGTCAAAATCAGACTACAATGCATGGGAGGTGAAGTTGCTACCCCAGGAACCTCTATTATTGAAATTTCATATCAGTTTTGATTTAAATTAAACAATAGAAAATTGAAAAACAAATCAGTGCTAGCTGTTGAAGAGTTTTCAGACCAAAATCATTTGTCTAGGCATAACTAGCACTTGCATGCTTGGTGCTTATCTATTTAACACTGATATAAAAAAATTCCCCGAGGTTCGACACACCGAAGTCTCAATTACTCCGCTATTCTATGAGATTAAACTGTCGGAAAAAAAAAGACATCAGTGATTACATAACCAATTAGTAAGACAAATTCACAAACTATGTAACCCAAAATCAAAGACAAAAATGATAGCTTACAAGACATCGCCGGCAGAATATATAGATTGTCAAAAGAATCCAAAGCAACATGAAGATCTTTATCAAAAAAATGAGTTCACAGTTTGTTACACATCTCCAACCTCCTTCTCTCCTTTACACCACCAATGCAAACTCAAAAAAGCAAGAAAAAATCACGCGTGCATTGTGGTTGGTATATGACCACCAAAATTTACACTATGACCGACATTAAGTACATATATTACAATCTCTTTGGAATCAACAGCTATGTACTTTTCAATAATAGATTCAAAATTCAATGCTTTGTTCCTAAAATAATCTTAGAAAATAAATTTTAAAAAAATTACAAGAATAATTTGGGGTTTTAGAAACTAATATGATTCCCACACAGGAAAAGCAAATTATCATTTCACTTATACCAACCGAAGAATATAATCTCCAGAATCCAAATAGTATTCACAGAAAATTGAAGGAAAATAAATAACTGGTGAGAACCGAATTTATGAAGTAGACATCAAAAGGCGAAATTAAACATGATATAAGTAAACAACATATGATAACACACCTGTGCAAGAAAACCCATATGATATACAAACGTAACTAGAAACATTTGTAGATGGAGCATGTGCATCTTCTTGATAACTACTGTCTTCTTGCAAATATGAATATACGCTGATATAATAACACAGATAGAAAATTCATCCAAAATAAATGAATAATAAGAAAAAATGAGAATTTGAAGCATACCCTCCTTGTCGCAGAGCGAGTGCAGCACGGATCGTGCTATTCGATTGAGAGAGAGAGAGAGAGAGAGTGGACAAGGGGCGACCGAGAGAGGTAGCGCAATTGAGTCAATTGAGAGAGATGGCGATGCGGGTGGAGGGAGGGCGACGTGGATCGTGCTTGATTGAGAGAGAGAGAGAGCATGAGAGACAAGGAGACAAGGAGACAAAGAGAGGAGCGTAGACACAGGCAAAGCGAGCGCAAAAGAGGGTTAGTTTTTTTCTCATTAATTAATCTAACGGATGAACTCTAATGTATCTCATCCGATGGCTCATGTTAACATTCTCATGTTAAGAACATAGTTGGTACGTTTGTAATATATTAGAACACTATATATATATTGAGGGCTGATCAAAAGAAAACCAACACAACACCCAGAGTGCAAAACCAATATCAACCTTTAAATCTCATTTATTTTCATGTTGGATTATTATTTTATTTTAATAATCTATTATGTGGCCCATGTAATTAAAAGGCCTACATGCTATTAATGAACTGCATGTAATTAAAAGACTATTTCTAAATTAGTGAAGGCCCAATATGATGGTTGTTGGACTTAATAGAAATTGGAAACAGTAGGGTTATATATATAGATGTATCCCTTCACTTTCGCTTCAATTAGGTTTTAACACAACACAGAACGTGCGTGTGGCGGTAGTTCTTCTTCATCACAGAACGCCATTAAAGAGAAGCTAAAATGTGATAAAAATCAATACTTCTAATTCGTTAATGAATCCAAGTACGCTTCTGATTAAGGTTATAGTCTCTATTAAATAATTCTAAGCATGAACGATCCTGCAGTAAATTCTTACAATTGGTATCAGAACGAGTTTGCCCCAGAATTATTGTTTGCCCAAAACGTAAATTATCATGCCGATAAATCAACTTGATTTAAGAACAGGCGTTCATGTCCGATAAATCGTTTTCGTAAGTCACAGATATACAAAATAAATATGTGTGCGTGTATTTTTTGCGCGTAAATAAAGATTTGATTTGTGAGATGCAGGGGTATATATTGTCAATCACCGTCTTTACTTTTCAGCTAGTGCCTTACGTTTTCCACCATTATTATTGAATGAATATGTGAACTTGATTTTAATACAGTGATAGAAAAGAGAAAAGCATGTCATATTTATGCATGGCTCTCCTTCAATGAATTGTAATGCCTGCATAATTTGTTTTTGTTTTTATTGCATATTTATTTCCATTCACTCTATTTGTATGTTGTGCATCAATTAAAGCGTGAATAGTTAAGGAAATTGTGTTATGGGTCATCTCGTATTTGTTAATATTGGATTTATTAAGGGAGTCTGTAATTCAAGTGGGGAAATAATATATTATCATTATAATTGACAAAATTAAGGATTATTATCTCGTATTTAAGAATTATTATTATGTAAAATTAAATTACATTATGTTTCTGCGAATTTAATTTGCTAAATGGTCAAGCATGATATAAAAGTAATTTTTTAATATATTGTTCATATATTTTGAGATTATAACATATATCTCATATAATGTTATGTGTAATTAAATATCTATAGCATAGAAGCTTGTTAGTCACCAAAGTGGCATAGCTTATTAAGATATTTAGATATTTAATTATATATTTATATTTGTTTGAGATTTTAGGAATATCTCATTAAGGATTTATATAATTAAATGTTCATTGTATAGAAAGCTTGTTAATCACCAAAGTGGCTTAGCTTATTAAGATATTAAATATTTAATTATATGTTTTAATTATTCGTGTTATGTGATGCAATTAAATTACCGAATAATTAAGTTCATTAATTATTTTGCTAGGAGGTGACCCAAAGGCAGACCATTGCTTATAACTAATGACATTATAGTGACTTATCAGTATATTAAGTTAATATAATTGTATATCCAAAGATGACATGAGTATTGACTTTAGTATAACTGATAGTCTATTAAAGTGTATTATTTGCATCATTATTGGTTAATGTTATATATTTAAGGATCACCCAAAGGTAAACTTGAATATATAATTAAAGTTTATTGCTTGTCTGAATTTGATTAAAGTTTGCTCAAAGCAATAATATGTGTGCATGTATAATGATTTGCAGTTTCTGCCAATATATTTGCCATGGGCAATGGGATGATCAAGTTCAATGGGTTGAACTATGTGGATTGGTCTGAACAAATTCAGTTTCAGCTAGGTGTTCTGGATTTGGATTTTGCAATAGTGTCTGACAAACTTGAAGCCATTACTGAGACTAGTATAAGAGTTGAAAGATCTGAATATGAGATCTGGGAGCGGTCTAACAGGCTGAGTTTGAACTTGATGGGAATGTCAATGGCTGGAAATGTGAAGCCATCAATGCCCAAAACTGACAATGCAAAGGAGTTCATATTGAAGATTAAAGAATACTCCCAATCAGACATAACTGATAAGTCTGTTGTGGGAACCATAATGAGTGAGCTGACTACTAAAAGGTTTGATTGGTCACAGCCTATTCATGATCATGTGACTCACATGATAAATCTGGCAGCAAAGTTGAAATCAAAGGGGATGGATGTGAATGAATCCTTCTTAGTACAGTTTATTATTAACTCACTTCCTCATAAGTTTGGCCAGTTCCAGGTGAATTACAACACCATTAAGGAAAAATGGAACCTTCAAGAAATTAAAGCCATGTTGATTCAAGAGGAAGGGAGATTAAAGACAATGAAGGATCATTCTGCTCATCTCACACTTCATAATAGAGCCAGTAGCAGCAAGGAAAAGAAGGATAAAAGAAGGATAAAGCCCCACTAAAGGTTAAAGAGAGTCAAACCCATAAGGAGGTCAAGTGCTACTTCTGTAAGAAGGATGGTCATATCAAGAAAGACTGCCCGAAAAGGAAAATTTGGTTCGAAAAGAAAGGTAAGTACTATATTTCAGTATGTTTTGAATCAAATCTTATTGAGGTGCCTAATAATACTTGGTGGTTAGATTCTGGTGCAACTACTCATGTATCACATGTTATACAGGGATTGGTTACGATCCAACCCATAAACGAAGTTCAAAAGTTTTTGTATATGGGTAACAGAATGAAGGCACACATAGAAGGAATTGGAACATATAGATTGATCCTGGATATTGGACACCACCTGGATCTAAAAAAGTGTCTTTATGTTCCTGATTGTGCTAGAAATTTGGTTTCTGTTGGAAAGTTGGATCATGAGAGTTTTAATTTTAAGATTGGAAATAATAGTTTTTCTTTGTATAAACAAAAGTACTATTATGGTTCTGGTACTTTAATTGATGGTTTATATCGTTTCAATCTTGATGTTAATTTTGTTGAATCCCTATTTCATGTTGATCATAGTATTGGAAATAAACGTAGTGCATATAATGAAAACTTAGCTTTTCTATGACATCAAAGGTTAGGTCACATATCCAAAGAAAGAGTATT